>RHLO01001156.1:0-16229 GCA_003719415.1 Aspergillus olivimuriae
GGAGGGAGCGGTCTGCGGAGTGAAGTGAAGTGGAAGTGTTGTAGGTGTTGTGTTGGTGGGAAGGGCAAGGGTTGTATGAAATGAGGGTGTGAGTGAGAGTGTGGGGAGGGGATGACACGATTACGCGGAGTAGAGGAGGGAGGTCTTTTGCCGTATATAAGATTCCTTGGGGGATTGGGCCTGTGTGCACTGGTCTTGTTTCAGAGAGGCTTTTGTCTGTTTTGATTCTTGTGATTTAGGAAAGCGTTTGGGAGTTTGATATCACCAGTATTTAATGTTCATGATTCATTTGTTTCGTCTCTTTTCATTTGCCCACGATATCGGTGGTTCTTTCTTATGAAGGGGGCTGATAATGCTCGGAGTTGTACATTTGGATTGCCCTCTTATATCCTGAGACGTATGCAGCTCATACCATGTTTGGCCTACTGAGTCACTGGCAGTATTTGACCTATGGAGTGGATTCACTCTGCCATTGGCTTTCCCCTTCATTTTAGCGCTTAGAGCGCTCTGATCTACTTTGTAATCCGTGATTCAGGTATACGCACCCTGATCCGCTCACACCATCGAGTTATCTTGTGTTGTAGTCGGCTCACCATGGTGAAATTGCCAGATACCAGGGTTCTACCCATTCAGATCTCAAGGTCCCCATGGGTTGAGCCCATACCCAGCAAAGGATTGCATATTGGAAGACATACTCATCAGTACCTAAGCTTTGTTGGTGGATCGACAAACGCTGATTGGTTCTGGGTCCCACCTTGTGTATCTACTGCATAAGGTACCTGACTCCTGCGCTGGCAGATGCATCATCCCCTTCCCACTCTTCCACTCTTCTATTCTCTGCATCTTGATTCTCTCCCAATTACCACCCCCATCCAGCGGAAATGTCCACCTCCCAGAATTCCGACCTCCGCAAGACCTACCGGACGTCCTTGAGGGGGATCCTAGACACCATCCGCGCAATTGAAACCGGCCACATCGCTCCAAGCGAGTGCATCAAAGCCCACATTATCGAACCGACCCCGTTAATCTTAGATGATCATTCCGATCAGAAACCTTCCTTTTTCACGCCCTATCGTGGAGGCATCGACTTTTCCGATCAACAAGACCTGTTCGAGAACTATGTTAGCTACGACCCCGATCTGGAGAATCATCTCAACGTCCAGGAACTGGAGGCATACATGATCGACTATTTGAGACGCCCGGTGCCCCAAGAACCGCCGGGGATTTACTGTAAAATGTATGATACCTTTATCACTTCCTTCTGTGGGGGGAAGGGGGGGTTCGTTCTAACTCTCTTGCTCCTCCAGGATCGGCGATTTCAATTTCGGCGACCTCTCCGGGCCGTTCTTCTTCTGGTAGGCTTCTAGGGTGTGTGCGGCTCTCACGAACCCGGAGTTGTGGCCTCGAACTCACCACGGCCCTAACGAGGCATTCTCACATATGAAATGCTTGCTGCAGAGCGAGGTCATTGGAGACGATAGACTTGTCCGGGGGGAAGATTATTAGTCTCCTTAATATTATGATTGGTCGACTCCGTATCAAACCGCCACGCTCGCATCTGATTGTCCCGGTACATCCTACTCATACTTTGTTGCAGCTTGCGTTGTAGGAACGATGAGTTGGCGGAATGTAGGACCCACGACTGACGGTGGATAGGTGATGCTGCTCTCCGTTATGGGTCCCTTTCATCTTCGTGTGCTTGAGGCCTACTTTAATGGCGAGAAGGTGGTGGTGCGCAAGACCGGGCTGTATGGTATGAGAGAGTACGATTCGGCGACTCTGGTCCTTCTCCACCGCTGGTGGCTGGGATATGCGTCTGGGGAGACGAAAAAGATCCCTTTGGGGCTGTAGGGTGGTTGCTTCTGGCGTCTGGATGGATGGACCATCGATACCCTTGATGAGTTAGGAGTTGGGAGTCTTGTACGGAGTAATAAATTGGTTTGTCCTGGAAATCTACATACTGCCTCTATTGAAAGGAGAGCTGATTTTTTACCGACGATGCTGTCGATTGGTAGGGTTCGGATAAGAAAACACTAACATTGGTGTATCACTGTGTTTCCTCTTCTTCTCCTTCTTCTTCCATCAGGTTCCTCTTGTGTGTCCCTTTTCCTTCATCCATCACGATCATCCTCTCCAGACAGCTCCTGACTCCTCTACAAAAGTCCTTCCCAGCCGTACACTCTACCCGTCGTCCTCTGCACCCCCTCGTCCCATCTGCTTATCCGCCAATATGTCCGTCTCAGCAAAGCCCGCTGCACATACATCTCTTCCACCTTCTTCTCCCAGGACCAGCCCTCACCGACCCTGGTAGCATTTTCCCGTCGCCAAAGACTATAAGCCCAAGGGTGAATACAACACCATCAACGGCCTGAAAACACGCACGAACCGACCTCCCATCCCTATCTATCCTTGTGAGTTCGGGAGGAGACCTAGCTGTAGCACGGTGCCTGGTGTCCTCAGTAATACAACAATTACTGGAGAATGTTGGAGCCGCTGGGTCAGCCATGAAGATGAGGAGCTGTAGCGCGTCCGGGATACTATTGGCGACCACTGAGTTTCTGTCTTGTTCTTGGTATGAGGGAGTCGGGACTATTATGAAGTCGGTCACTAAAATGCACCACTAATTCCCTGGTGCAGATTTGCATACTTTGTGTTGCAAGTAGCGTCTCTTCGGCAATACTATCATTTCTAGGCATTGGTGTCTGCGAAAGCATCGAATTCACATTCGCTAACTCCTATATAGGCATGGACGTGGGCAACCATCTCCGTCGCAGCCATCGGGACTGCAATAGGAATGTAATAACCTGCGAAATTCATCATGCAATGGGGCTATGGCGAAGTTGGGATCCGCGTTCGACTGAAGTTCACTTCAATCTGGCATAACAGCCTATCGAAAGATCCCCGGTTCGATCCCGGGTGGCCCCATTTCTTTTTACTTTTTTTCTCCTCTCTTCCTACAGTACGGGGCTATGATTATGTAAATGATTCATTTTGGAACTGCATTTTGGCACTGAATCTCTCATCCCCACACCCATAGTACTCCGTACTAAGAGTATGTAGTGCGGAGTCACATTTAGTCCAGTCCACCTTGCATAACATCTGACATCTCTCGTCAACACCACCACCACTACCACCCCCAAATAACATCTCTAACCATGACACCGCGAACCCTCTCCGAGACCCTCAAAGCAGCCTCAATAAACCTCTCCCCGTATGAGGATCTCTACAAATACTTCCACGCCCACCCCGAGCTCTCCTGCCAAGAGAAATCGACATCAGAAAAGCTCGCGACGCGTCTCGCCTCGCTGCAAGTCTTCGACATCCACACCCACATCGGCGGCTACGGTCTCGCCGGCGTATTCCGCAATGGCGCCGGCAAAACTGTTCTCCTGCGAGCCGACATGGACGCCCTCCCCGTCCAGGAGCTGACCGGACTCCCCTACGCAAGCACCGTCACCATGCACGACACCACCGGGGACGAAAAGCCCGTGATGCACGCCTGCGGCCACGACATGCACATGACCTGTCTGCTCGCCGCCGCAGAGACCCTCGTCACGATGAAGGACACCTGGACAGGAACATTGATCGTATTGTTCCAACCGGACGAAGAACGCGGCGGCGGCGCGCAGGCAATGCTCGAAGATGGCCTTTACGAGAAGATTCCCGTGCCGGATTACGTCCTCGGCCAGCATGTTATGCGGATGCGCGCTGGGAGTGTCGGCTCCCGTCCTGGCGCCATCATGGCCGCCGCGGATAGCATGAAGATCACGGTGTTTGGGCGGGGCGGACACGGCTCCCAGCCGCATCAGACGGTCGATCCGGTGGTGCTTGCGGCGCATATTGTGATTCGACTGCAGGGCATCGTCAGCCGAGAGATCGACCCGAGCGAATTGGCGGTCTTGACGGTGGGGAGTCTGCAGGCGGGACAGACGGAGAATATCATCGCCGACCGGGCGGAGATCGGCGTGGATTTCCGGTCGGTGAAGCTGGGGGTTCGCGAGCAGATCATCGCGGCGATTCGGCGGGTGGTGGAGGGGGAGTGTGTGGTGAGTGGCTCGCCGAGGGCGCCGGTGTTTACGCCGACGAGACGGTTCCCGCCGACGGTGAACGATGGGGATGCAGCGGCACGGGTTGCGGCGACGTTTGCGACGCACTTTGATGACTTTGATGATGAGGTGCCGCGGACGAATGTGAGCGAGGATTTCTCGACGCTGGCGACCTGGGGGGGGATTCCGAGCTGTTTCTGGCTGGTGGGGGGTGTTGATCCGGAGGTGTGGGATAGGGCTGAGGCGGAGTCCTGTATGGAGGAAATTCCGGGGAATCATTCGGCTTTGTTTGCGCCTGTGATTCAGCCGACGATGAGGACTGGGGTTGATGCCTTGTGTTTGGCTGCGTTGACTTTTCTGGGTGCTGTTTGACGAGTGGACTTGATATGAAGCAAGTTGGATTTCAAAAGCGGTGATGCTGAAAGACCTACTCCCAGAACTGACGATGGGGACGAAATAATCTTGCATAAAAGAAAGGAGGTCATCGCATGGATATGATGACTATGTCATAGTGAGGGAACTGAGATTCTTATATCTCTGCTATGGGAGTGTTCAAGACATCATCTTATGGGATAGACAGGACAGAAACTGGCCCACACAAGCCTATTCCACAGGCCGGTCCTGGTAGGCTTTGATAGCCGTGGTGAGAGAGCTTCAACTCTGGCAAAATTTGGGCGCTTTTCAGTGCCTTGGAGATCAAATGCTCAATTGTACTCGTAGCCTAGAAACATGCTATAGATTCGATTGGTCAGAGGAGGCAACAGAGCACGCTTGGCCACTACATCAAGAGTAGCCTCGCAGATACGGATGAGGCATATCCATTAGTATTGGGCTATGTATAGGTGTAGCGAGAGCGATTATACCGTGGTCATTGTGTTGCAGTTCCGCTGTGAGAGTCTTCTGGGATGGCTTCCCCGTTGATCAACGTTGGCCGCACTGATCTTAGTGGTCGCGTCATTCAGACCAATGACAATAGCCTGGAGTATGTGGTCAGTCTACAATGTATGGAGATCAGGTGTAAGTTGTACATGCTTGAGGTGCTTGTATCTATCTTGATGTGAATGTTTCCTGTGAGGGTGGTGACATCTTGCAGTGCAGTCTCGATTTGACTGAAAGGGTGATCGGCTGCGACAAGGCTTCCTTCAAGAAAAGGAAGCTTGGAAAAGTGCATGATGGAGAAAATGTAGCAGAGAGGGAGAGTGAGTGGTTGCGTACCTACCTCGGAGGATATATATTCCTGTTGCATCGATATCAAGTGTTTTTCGCATCCTAGTCATCATTCGAGCGCGGTTACACCAAGAGCAAGAATTTCACATATTCCTGAAAGCTGAAGGAACTCTGAACTATTCATTGCTGTGTCTCTGCTAGGAGTCCTCCGTCCAAGCCCATTGTTCCTTACCCAGGGAGGGATCAGGCTGTAGAACGGATGACTAAGAACTGCGCATAATGTCCCTCTGCGCGCCGGAGTCGTGGGATCTCCGCCGCGCATCTGCTCCGTCATGTCTTCTCCGTAATTCAGATCGAGTGACTCACAGCGGTCATGCAGTCTCTCCAGATCGACCCTTCAGCCTCTGTCGTCTTGTCCCCTCTTGTATGAATCAGTGGCCGACCCTGTCAGCTCGATAAATTCCGGCGTATCCCTCGTCGATCGCCTCCAATTCCTCCCTCCCATCATCCCCTTGTTCCCTACACTCTGCCTGTCCCAAGATGACTCTATTATCCTCGTCTTTATTCGGTCGCACTTGTAAAGAATTCTATCCCCGCTTCCATTTAACCCGTCGATTACATCTGCCGATATCAAAAGCCGGCCGAGGCATTGTCTGATCCTGTCCTGTCGGCCGACTGCAACGGAACCACTGCGGAATCGGTGATCGCATCTTTATTTTCCCCATCGGGTGAACCATGGCATCTATTTTCACCTATGACCCAGACCCTCCGAGGGTCTCCTCGCCGTGGTCCACGCCGGGATCCTCTACTCCTCAGGCGGCGGGGACGGGGACCCGCACAGTGACCCGGAACCACTCCATCGCCAACCTGGGCAGAGGCGATCCAGACGTGCTCTCGGACTATGGCATTACCAAGCTAGAACCGGAGCCACAGGAAGGCCCAACGGAGTACAAGCTGCATCTCCTATTGCGTCCCCGACGGCTGTACACGTCCATGTCAACCGGCCATGTCGTCGGCGGCTCTTATCATTCTCGCCCAGGTCTCTCGCCATCGGGTCCGACTCCCGCTACACCATCCAGCATTGACTCCAATTCCAAAGTCCCGCAAGCTCGCTCCACCCAAAGTCGCCAACAACGCCTGCAACAATTGACTACGCAATTGCTATGGCGTCTGCAGCAGTCGTCGCCGTTTCATTCATCGACTGTTGGGAACCATGTGCTTCCGGTACTGCCCGAAACGACACCACAATTGGGAGTCCCGCAGAAACCCGCGCGTTTGTTGCCTGGGCTCGAAGAAAGCCAAGGTGCCTTGTATGAGATTGGCGTCTCTGATGATGGGACGTTCGTCGGTCTCACCCAAGATGAGCTGGAAGAGAGCCTGGGAAATTTGCAGGTCATGGGTGCTAGCTTGGGCTGCAAGGTTGACATTCTCCGAAAAGTCATCGTTGGTAATTGCGAATGGGTTTCGGACTCCTGTGCAGAGACCGGAAGCTCTGATGTCGGCAAAATCCACACGGAAAATCTGTGGGTCGCCGAGGCTCTGGTGAGCCCAGATTGGGACTATTATCGCATGCAGACTCCCAAACGCGATTCGCAAAACAGCAAGCCTAGGAAGTCTCCAGCCTCGCCGGAGACTGCGCAGGATGCCCACTCCAGCACCGAGCAACTGCGGATCTCGATTACAGGACCAACCACCGCTGGGAAATCATCGCTTCTTGGTACCTTGACATCGTCTGTCTTAGACAACGGGCGTGGAACCAGCAGACTGGGGCTTTTGAAGCATCGCCATGAGATATCATCGGGAGTCACCAGTTCTGTGGCACATGAATTGATTGGTTACGCTCCGAACGATTCTGCTTCCCCGGTGGATGTGATCAACTATTCGTCTGGGAATGTTGCCGCTTGGGACGACGTCCACGCGGCCTCGGCGGGGGGTCGCCTCGCATTCGTGTCTGATCTCCCTGGGTCGATACGTTATCTCAAGTCCGCCCTGCGAGGACTGATTAGCTGGGCCCCTCATTATGTTCTGCTATGCATTCCAGCAAACTGTGGTGACGGGACCTCACAGGATCCTGTCAATGGAGCCGGAGAACAAACGACGGACATTAACTTGGCCATAGCGTACCTTGACCTCTGCCTGAAGTTGGAGGTTCCTGTCATTATCGCAATTACGAAAATGGACCTTGCATCTCTTGCCCTAAGAAGCAACCTTGCAAGAGTCTTGTCCGCGCTTAAAAGCGCCGGGAAGAAACCTGCGATGCTACCGGTCCAATCTGTCACGTCCGACAAGCCAGTCGATCTCCATAGTATCGGCCCCAAAGATGGGGACGAGGTGAAGACGGTCATATCCGCCGCGGGTAACTTTGCTTTAACCGTGCCGATTGTCCTCACAAGCGCAGTTGACGGGGCAGGGATCGGCAAAATCCATGCTTTCCTTCGGTACCTTCCAATTCCTCCCAAACCTTCCTCGAGAAGCCTTTCTGTGCCTAGAGGCCTAGTGCCTCCTCTGCCCACTCCGAGGGTTGTCTTTGACGTCGATGAAGTATTTTCCATCCCTCCATCGAAAGTGTACACCGCGTCGCCGGACCAAGCCCACAAAGAGCATGCCGGGGTTGTATTGTGTGGTCTAGTTCGCCATGGTGCCATATCCACCGGGGATGAGCTTGTGGTCGGGCCTTTGCTTCTTCATGTGTCCTCAGAGGATGGTGGAAAATCTTGTGCAGACCAGCGTGCGGAGCCCCTTGCATCTACCTCATACCGAAGTAGGCCATCGTCAGGGGACTTCTCTTCCTCGTTCGTTCAAAGCTTGATTTCAGGCAAAGACAGCACCCCGTTACAAGCACAGTGGCAGCGCGTTCGAGTGATTAGCGTGCGAAATCTTCGCCTGCCGGTCCAGAAGCTCGCCGAGGACCAAGTTGGCACCATCGGGGTCGAGCCCCTTCCCCGTCCGGGAGATAGCAAACCAGAGAGACTCGGGAGGATCCGTAAAGGTACCATTCTTGCTGGCCTTCCTGCCTCTTCTGCTTCTATCCCTCGACCCCTTTTGTTCCATAAAGGGTTTGTGGCCAGCTTCGCGGCGAGTGAGTTTGCCTCATCCCTATCCCCACCGTTACTGCTGGGTGGGAATGCGATCGTATATGTGGCAAACATCCGCTGCACCGTTAAGGTTACATGTATGGCTCTCGCAGAGGAGGAAGGTGTCTCGGCTCCGCCGTCACCCATCGAGCCTGAGTTCTTCAACTTTGACGGTGACTCCGGGGAGGGTGACAATGAAGGCGGACCGGAGGTGAGCAGTGCGGCTCTGTCGTCTGGAAATGTGGCACAGGAGGATATCAAGATTACCTTTTCTTTTGTGACTTCGGTGGAGTGGATTGAGATCGGGGCTCGGGTGCTGCTGATGCCCGGCGCGTCCGCTGCCCTGGCCTCTGCACAGAACAACCCTGCCCCGACGGGACTGGAAGGATTTGTCGGGAGAGTCTGTGACGTGCTCGCTGTGGATGAAGTGGACTCGTAGCTAGTTCTTTTTTCTTAATCATCTTGTTTAGGATTGTCAGAAGGGCCTACCCGTCGCGCCGCCGACCCCCTCTACCCAAGGAGGTCAGCTGCGGCTCAACGATAATCACAACTTGATAAGGAAAACTTCATCATTTTTTAAATAATTTTTCCAAGCTATTCCCCCTATGATAACCATACAGTCAACCTATAAAATAGAGGAATGTGTGGAATGAGAATGCCTGCTAGACCACAAAAAGTGTGAACACACCAGAGGCGTCTGGTACGGTGAATTTCATAATTTTCTGGATTCTGACAGAATGACTTATTAAGAAGGCTATAGGTGACGCTGACCAAACTCGTTACCAAAGGCTCGAGAGTATGCCTCTCCGATCGTGAGATTAGAAGCTGGATCGATGCCCTCTGGGATATCATCAAAGATAAGGTGCACGGGTAGGTGGAGCGGTGCGCCCTGGACTGTCACGTCAGCGGGATAATTGACATAATTGACGACCACTGTCTAAATCATAATACGCCGAGGGACATATGCGGTCTGCGAAGGGGCCCTAGGGCCTGGCTGGTTCGGTGGTCTTGGTACTCGCTGCAATCTTTCGAATACGAGCGTGGTATCTCCTCTGCTGATTTTGATAATCAGAACCAGACGCGTCCAATCATGAGTCCTGGTGAGCCACAGTCTCGTATCCTGGCGCAGCTTGTTCAGAGGCTCAGATGCCCCGATTTCGACCACGAATGAAGGGTAGTCATCAGTCTTCTTGTTGCAGGCACATAGGAATCATCGGGCCCCTTCCCGATGCCGTGGGTGAGTCGATATCGTGTTGTCGTGTAGGGGCTCAGTTCGAAGCGTCCGATTCCTTGGCCCAAACAATCCTGTCAGAATGCTTGAGCGAAAAGACGCACCATATGATTGTGTGGTCTGTCTGAAGCTATCATCAGTATCTGATTCGCGTAGACAATGAGTCAAAGACCAACCCATGAGCTTTACAATGAGCGTATCCGCATGGCCAAAGTAAGTGCATCGAAATTTTGGCAGGCCCACGAATTGGCTCATGTTGATGTGTAAAAAGAGAAAGGTGCCCATTGATAAACTGGGAAACAATTTATATTGGAATACCGAATCACAGTCCCAGCACTTATTGAGTAGGAACGCGAGCGGATGTCAGTTCGTCCTGCAGCCATGACTCTGTCTCAAGCCTCGGAGCCCCTGGCATCTGGTCAGCATGACCGATCAGATAGTGTACTGTCTAAGGGGAGATCAAGTAAAGTTATGAGAGCGGAGAGCCTTTGGGGACAATCGTAACGAAGAGGGAAGCTGCAGACTCAGGGGATGCAGGTGCTGCCGAGACAGAGGGTACTGGAGAAGACCGGAGGTGAGAGGGACTGGATATGGAGAGAACGGCTGACCTGTGGGCTAAAAAGAACGTCTATAATATAGGCTCCTTCACTAATCGTGCAACCTAGAGAATCATCGACAGTGAATGTGCATGCAGCCGAAGTAAAAAGGAAGTGAATTCCAATGCTGTGTCTCGATATGTAACGATGACATTACCCGGGTCTTGTGTCAGGGTTTAGGCCCGATCACCCAATGATGGCCTGTTTTCGGCGGAACCAATGGCAAGTTGTGCCTGGATGAGAGCCTCATTGCTATTCGTTCACCAGGAGCTGAAAACCATCTGCGATTGACGGCTTCTCATGGCAAGTTCTCCATTCTGCGATGCGAAGAGCCCAGTATTCGTTGCCATCAAGGCGTATGGTAGACTTGAACCTCTTATGAAGGCACTCGTATCTCAAGTACAAGGCCTAATTGTCGGGCCAATTCTGTACCGATGCCTTGCGTCTGAAAGGCATGGATAATAACATGTACCAATGCGAAATGTGCCCCATCGAGCGATATACTTGGCCTGCCGTAAAGAGTAAGCGTTGGCACGTGCATCCGGGGAAGGCGGCGATCGGCCTGAGGCGGCGAACCCGCCAAGGTGACAGCGGAACTCCTTCCAACCCCATGAACCTCTCGTGCTCTGCTCACCCACTCGTCTGTTGTCCCCAATCCACCATTTCACCCCCGCCTCGGGTGATGCCACAGTCAGATCCAGGTTGGACAAGCCCTCCAGCTTCAGTGTCCATGATTGGCGCTGTCTGTCGGTTGCACGAGTGACCGATCGTTGGGTATTTGCCGCTTGTCCTTCTCCACCGTGAGCTGCTCCTCCGCCCGACCGCCCGATCAACCGCTAGAAGGAGCCGGTCCTCCTCGATTGTTCACTCTTTGTCTGCGGATGACCTTCCGCCTCACTGGGCCAGATCCCGACCGCAGGCATACACAACTGCCGCCAGGACTATGGCCACATCCAGCAGTTTGTTTACCGAGTTCAGACCCAGCTCGGAATTCGGCCCGTCATCGGACGATGAGGAGTATATGTCGACTGCAAGCACAGCCTCAGTAGACTCTGAAGAACGATTCCGGAAAAAAGCAACAGCAGTGCAGGGAGGAAGAATGGATGTCACCGAGGACACGCCGAATGAGCTGTTGCGCAATCTCCCCTTGACAGACTCAACATCCAACCCCACCGATCACGAAGAGGCCATGACTTCGAATTCAGCGGAGTCCGCCCCCAGCGCGAGGCAAGGATTTCGAAAGTCAGTAAAAAGACCCCTGCACTTGCTCGACCTACCGATGGACATACTTCAGGAGATCATCAAAGAGGTGCGATATGCAAGGTATTTCCTGCCACTCGGTCGTGCAGTCATGCTAAAACATACTTTTGCTTCGTGCGATGCAGGTGACCCACACTAATGACTTGACCTCGATGGCTTTGACATGCTCGGCGCTCCATGCCCTGGCCATTCCCCAGATGTACTCGCGATTCGATATTGTATGGCCCGACACATTCTCGTCTTCTGACCACCCGGCTGGTGTTGACGCCCTATCCTATGGTTTAGCGACTTTGGTCATGGGCGAAGACGTCTTCCAACAGCTGCCACCCTCTCAACCTTCGTCGGCGTCTTGCCCCAGCTGCGGATGCAGCCAACGTCACCAGAACTCACTGCAGTCAGCATTCCAGCCAACACCAACAATGCGACGGGGGAATTATTATGCTCAATACACGCGCAAGTTTTCAGTCGGTAATGGGCCCCTCGTCTGGGTGCAAGAATATTCCGTGACGAAGGAGACGGGGAAGATGCTAGGAACGCTCGTTGCGCTAGCTGTTGCACGCATGGTCAACCTAGAAACCTTCATCTGGGATATGCCTACTGGCGTATTACGGGACGTCTGGATCGCGCTCGCTTCATTAGCATCTCGACCCGGGCACGAATGCCGTTTAGAACGGGTTTGGGTACGATGGCATGATAACTCTGACAGCACAATGCGGCCACTCCCGACTGCATCTTCCATAGCGCTCCCACAGACCCAATCCGCATTCACCGGCGGGCCACCATTTTTGCAGCGATATAGGCATGTAGAATACCCATCTTTGTCTATATTGCCACCCTTGAAAAGCTTGAGTGTTCTTGATATAGACGAAGTGTCCTATCTGGAGGAGACCGCCGTGCTGATACACCGCTCCCGGGACAAGCTGAAAGAATTACGCATTGGCATGTCATTGAAGGTGTATCAACTGGATTGGCTGAAGCCCACCATCGGCTCAGTATCTGACTCTAGCTTAGGGTGGCCGAAGGCCGGTGGTGTTCTTGAGGCTCTTCTTAGTGGATCAAATCACGAATCCACAGGCGTGCCTCAAGAGTTAGACCGGTCTTTGAAAACAGGCGAATTAGAGCAGATTTCGCACATAGAGGCCCCTAATACTTCGCCCCCGCAATCGAACAACGCTGCCCCAGATGTTTTGGCCCAGCCATCGGCCATTGATCCAATATCCACAGAAGAACTTACGGAATTGGTCGATGCTTCTGAAGTGGAAGATATATCTCAGTCCCATTTTGTGGGACAAGAGATCGCGAGTTCCCCGGAGACTAAGGAATTGCAGGAGCATGCGAGTACTTCACCGAAAACAAACAGCCACACTTCGCAAAAGACACCGAAGACCCTTGGACACAATTTGCTGAAGTTGGAAACCCTTGAATTAGAGCGAGTGGCCTTGTCTATTCCAGTAATGATTCAGACCATTGATTGGTCTCGACTAATTACCTTGACCATTCTCCGCTGTGATGGACACGAGAAGCTTTGGCGAAACCTTCGTCGTCACTTCGCACCCACTCCTTTGTCACGCTCTGCTTCGAAGACGGGCAAGAAAGACGTCAGCAGCCAGATGGGTTCTTGCGAGTACCAGCTGAAAATCAAACATATACACACCGACGCAGTTTCTCCATATCTTCTGCTCTTTATTAAAGATACGCTCGTGCCTAATTCGTTGGAGACCGTTTTCCTACATGAAGCTCCCATGTACGACTCTGCCGTTCATGTGGATGCGATCTACCGCAATGTCATTCGTAACCACCGAGGAAGCTTGAGAAAGATACTGATTGACAGTACGGAGCGCTCGCCGAATGGAATTGAAATTGCTAGTAGTCGCTGGCGTAAATGGATGTTTACGCGCGAGATGATTGCCTTCATCACCAGCGGACGCATGCCTCAATTACGCGAGATATCTATGGCAATTCGATCTAAAGATTGGGTAGGTTTTTTGAGAGAAGCACTCTGACATTGGCTATGCTGACGACCGATAGCATTATTTCCTTCAACGACTGCCGTACATACCAGAGCTTCAGGCATTACATATCTCTCACATCGGCGATGCACTGCATCGAGACGCGAAGGAACTCGCCATGCAGATTCTGGACATAGTGACCATCCGGCCCGAAATCGGCCTAACATACATTGGCATGCAAGAAAAATGCTATGAGATTCTCGAGGGCAGGCGAAGCGAGAAGGACGAGCTCGACGAAGTCTTTGTTGCTACGGGGGATAATCACTGGCCCCCTTCGGATACCAACGACGATGATACGGATGACGAGGATGGAGAAAATGACGGCGCGACCGCCAGTGCCATTGATTCGACCTCGGAAATTTCGGATGACCGCGACTCGTTCGATGGAGATGATTCTGATACGGAGAACGGCAGATCGGCTGTGTCCTTCCGGCTACGTGAAATTCTCTTCTATGACGATAAAATAGCTATTTTCAAAGCGCGACATGGAGTTTTGTAAATTGTCGATGGAGCCTTCTGGCGGGTGCTGGGGGTTTGTACCTCATGTTTGTCTTCTTCATCATTGCCTGCGAGATACCACTGCATCATGTGAACTATCAAAATAAATAACTTCCTCAATCAACTGGATACCGATGCGTCACTCTTGGATAGCCTTGACATGCCACCTGATGAGGCAGGGAGCAGATCATAGTTATACGTACACAAATGACTAAGCATAAGGACATAAGGTGGTGAAGGGTCACGTGCGGAGTAGCTCCTCAGCCTCTGATGGGCCGCACCGCAACGGCATCAAACCAGCTCTATCCAGCGCATGAAAAACTCCAGACACACACCAGCCTAATCGACTCCCGCGTTTCGGACAGATATTGAGAACTGTTCTACTGCCTGCCAATTCCCTTTCTGAGTTGATTGTCCACTTGCGCGTCCGCACGCCGATCATCTCACCATGAAGCTCGTCCGGTACGTTCACTTTCCCGTCTCGGAATGGGCACCAGATGACTCGCTCTTCTTCTGTCCACATGCCTTTCAGATGAAGTGCACTGAGACTAATACATGCCGTCTAGATTCCTTATGAAGTGCGCCAACGAGACGGTCACGATCGAGTTGAAGAATGGTCCGTCACCTCCCGCATTCCCATACACAACCTTCCTTCTGCGCGCATCCCACCTCCACTGCGACGAAAAATAGCAAACTAACGCGATGATTGGATCTTCTCCAGGCACCATCCTCCACGGCACGGTCACCTCGGTTTCCCCGCAAATGAACACCGCCCTCCGCACCGTCAAGATGACCCCTAAGGGCCGCGACCCCATCTCCCTAGACACGATCAACGTCCGCGGCTCCACGATCCGCTACTACATCCTCCCCGACAGTCTCCCTCTCGATACCCTCCTCGTGGACGACCAGCCCAAGCCTAAGAACAAGGCGCGCAAGGAGGTGGATCGCGGCCGCGGCGGGCGTGGTGGTCGCGGCGGAAGAGGCCGTGGCCGTGGTCGGGGTCGTGGCCGGGGATTCTAAATGGGTGTTACTGTGAAAGTAATATAGAAACATGGATACGGGAGTTTCAGTTTGTTTTCTTATTTTTTTGCTTCTTCGTCACCGCCTTTCCTGAGGATACTTCGGCTGCTTCGTTTTTTTGGGTGATCCATTGTGGGAACTTGTCGCTTTGACTCGGGGGCAGACCTTGGTAATGTGAGGATTCGTTCGGGTTGCGCTTTTCTCGTGTTGCTGGTCATTTGGATGGTCGTGGGCTATCAAAAGCTTGATGTGTTGCTTCTATTGAACGTCTGTCGGAGAACCAGCCACGACATGTGTGGAGGAAAGGCTGGGCCTGATCAGATATGGCGGATATGATGGGCATTGGTTGGTGACTATCTTCTTCAGCGTCTGGGGAGAGTGAATCGAGCGCAAGGATCCAGACATTTCGCAAGCGCACAGGTTCGACAGATCAAATATATCCATATTGACCCTGACCTTCAGATAGCTCAAAGACGGTGCATTCACTCCAGCACCCGAATCAATGATATCCCCCAGGAAAGCCCATTCTACGGTCCCCTGTATCAGATCTGGTTTGCCCGCACAAAATCCAGCTTGCAATCGTAAGTCATGAGTCTATAGCTTCCCCCCATGCGTATATGTATATGTCCCAGCCTGTCTCTATACATCCCTCCATATCCTCACAATCACCAACTTTTCCCACCCAGCCTGCACCCCACTATTCCCAACAAACACCGCATTCCAACCCCCTCCCCACGCACGAACCCGCTCCTGCACCTCCCCTGGCCGATTCTGCGCACACAGCAACACATACGCGACTCCCCGATCCGGATCCAAAATCCCCGGAATCGCATCCAGTAGCCGATCCGTCGTCTCCATGCCATCGCGACCGCCCGCGTACGTCAACGACAGGAAATACGAATCGCGCTCGAACTTGGCAGACCGCGACTCCCCCTCTGCATCGACAGGGTCTTGTTCCGTCGCGGACGGGATGTGCGGGAGGTCTTCTGTGGGGACGTAGGGCGGGTTGAAGAGGAGGACGTCGACGGCGCCGGGGCGAAGAGGCGTAGCGAGATCGGCCATGACGGAGGCGATGTAGGTGGTTTTGGGAGAGGGAGAAGCGAGTCTGTCGGTGGTGTCGGCTGTGTTGTATTGTCGTTCGCGAATGGCCTTTTGGGCGGTTTCGCGGGTTGCGATGCAGGCGTTGCGGTTCACGTCTGTTCCGAGGGTGAGGATGTCGCGACGGTGGAATATCTCGTGGGCATTGGCTGCGACGAAGCCGAGGACGACGCCGGAGCCGGTTCCGACTTCGACGACGAGGGGCGAGGGGGAGGACGTGGTGTTATCGG
>RHLO01001158.1:0-14424 GCA_003719415.1 Aspergillus olivimuriae
GACGATGAGACCCATGTTTGCCGAAGAAAAGCCTGGCGTGCACGTTACCCATACAAATGACAAGACAGGTCTGTGAAAGAAAAATCTATGTTCCACAAGAAAAAGATGTTCAAGTGAGCATCGAGGGGATTGATGGGTCCCCCAGCTGATTTCCCCAGCTGATGATACGTCAGACCCACCCGCACCCCATAGGGAAGAATGATTAACCACAAGTACGACTGTACTCCAGTAAAGAGCACATATAAGTTTATTCTTCACTGAGCTAGTCATATCGGGAGGCTGCTTATTCAAGTATGTTGTGTCCATGTAATGCTTGCTGAGACCTACACAGATCAGCCCGGGCTTAGAAGGCTTTGAACCCCAAATTTTTCGCGGTGACTGGCATGCCAGGTAATTCACTCAACTAAGAAATCCGCATCCAATTACACAGCCAGGTTTAGAGCTTAACATCAATCTTTGTGCATCACCACGAAGGTGCAATTCCGGAGTTCGGACACCGACACGTGACGGTACGTAGAAGGGCAATCATGCAGTGTCAAAATATATTATCAACATTACTATTTGGAAACAGGATTAAGACATCGTACACGACAGACATAATTACTGCATAGATGTAAAATTAAAGCCAGACGAAATCAGAGAGAGCGAAAAGCCAAAGCAGACGATCTTCAAGCCATTGCACCGAGCGACCCAGTGTTCAGAGAGCTGAGATTGAGATCCGTTTAGCCCCAGCATTGCCGTTCAGCAAGGCTGATCCACTGGTTTGACGCAGATGATTATGGTGCATGGCAGGCTCTTCCACATCTAGGCTAAACCGACGGGGCCGTTGCCACATACTGGATGCCTCGTCCGTCCCTGCAGCAGCCTCCAACTGGGAAGTTGACAATCCAAACTTGGTGGCGATCTGCTGCAGCCGTTCCTGCGCAGCCGTCGCATCCACCGCTGCTCCTTGCCCTTCCTTAGCAAGCCGAGATTGGGCATGTTGCAAATACTCCAGATGCTGCGTTACAGCCTCAATAGCCCCATCCTGGTGCTCGTCATTGTTCAACAACTCTGCCAGAGCCGTCTCGTGCAACGCCGCAGCCGCCAGGTTGTTGCCAGAAGCCGTGTAGAGACCCGAGAGCAACTTGGTCATTTCGAGCGTTACTGGATCACAATTACCCCACACTTGGCGCAAGTTGTAGCAAATATCCTTGCCTAGCTGAGTCGCCGAGGGAACATGGCCACGGCAGAACCTAGTCTCCACAAGTCGTCGGCCGATCCAAACGACGGCCGGCAGAGACCACGTCTTCTGGACAATGCGCGAGGTCCACAGATCGGTCAGAATAGCCTGGAGAGTCGTTAGTAAGGAGTTTCAAAGTAGAGGTGGGGCTGTCCTTGCCTCTAAATCGTCGAACATTTCATGCTCTCCGAGCACAGTGACCAGATCATTAAGTTCCTCAAACGGAAGTTCAGAGAACTCCAAGGGAAGCTCTTTAGCATTTGCCATAATTTCCTGGAGAAGCATCTGAGACTCAAGGGCCATGTTCTTGGCAGTCATGCCTTCGGAACATTTATTTGTCTGATACCCATTCAGGTACAAACAAAGCTTGATGGATGTGAATATACTCTCCGGGCTGTGGAGGCCATCGGTCAAATGCGCAAAGGAGTGGAAGATGCCAGTGACATCTGCTGCATCCTGGAAGCGAGAGCGGTCACATAAATCACGTACCATCCCAGTTGTAGCTGTGACAATGTTGATACTGTAATCATCATGGAGGGATTCGCGACAACATAGTGCGTAAAACTGGTGCACACCATCCTTGCTTCGCAACGGTTGGGCAACTGACAAAGTGTTGCAAAAGTAGGTATAGAGCTGATCCTGTGTGCCTTGGGCCGCAACAGCACGCTTCTGATCCATCTGCAACCGGCGGAGCTTTTCGCCAGCCACTAGCGTCGGGATGAGGTCGTGAGTAGACAGACTCTGCTGGAAATTGTTGTACACATCTGCCTCCCGGGAAAGATCATCAAGAATCTGCCGCGATGTCTGTCGCTTGCCAAAGACTTCTTCAAAGGCAGCAACAAAGACGGCTGGCCGATATTTATCCAAGACTTGTCGCTGTGCAGGGGGAGTTTCATGGATGATCTCCCGGTGGAGGTCATCGATCAACTCACTGCCCTCGTCAAGATATCCACACTCCAGATAGATCTCCGCTATTCTGTGGGCACGTTCAATCAAAGTCTCGTGATTGGCAGTGACGTGGATAACTTCATCAACAAAATCGCGAAGCAAGGAGGCTCCCTCACGACGAGACTCAGATGACTCCTGGCTAGCATGCATGCGTGCAATCTGACGGAGCCATAACAGTGTAGTAGGGGCCGACAACCCTTGCTTTTGTTTTGCGAGTGTTAATTCCTCGCGATACAAGGCTCTCGCTTGGCCGGATGTGTCATTTTGACGCAGGTATAATTGAGCCATCTGGTGCTTGATATTCACAGGCAACGACTCACTCATGTCAGGCAAGGAGCGTGAAGCCTCCGACGCGGACACCCAATCATGATTATTCAACACTTGTTGATAGAGAGTCGCGGCTTCGCCAGCGTGTTGATCGCTTTCCGCACACAAGGCAGCAAGTGTAAGAGTAGCATCACGAGTACGAGCATGAGTTGGACCGTACAACTTGCGACACAGTTGCTGATGCTGGGAGGCGACTTGGTAACGCTCCGCATGGCTGGCCTGTACAGCGTTGTTGTTGAGAATGATCATATATCCTGTGTAGGTCTTGGTGAGCAAGCCCTCCAACAAGGCGCGATCGTAGCCATCCTTTTCATCAAATCTCACTAGTGTAGGCCATAGGTGACGATAAACCTCCAAGGCAGAATCCCATTTGCTGTCCTGTTCGTAGAGAGTAACCAGTGCCACGGCAGCGCGGACACCCGTTGCACTAATCTTGCCATCGCGAAGACAGGCCTTGTAAATGTGCCGATAGCTTTCTTCAGCTTCGCCATCCCGACCCAACCGCATGGCTAGATCCGCTTCATGATACCTCGTATCGATGGTATGCTTGTCGGTATTTCCTAGACGGGTTCCAAAGAAATCGCTTACTTGATGGAGCAGCACCAAAGCTTTTTCAAATTGGAAAGTCGTCTCGTAGAATTCCACAACGGTTTTCACCACAGCGCTGACCGAAGGAACTGCCACCTGATCGGCAGTAATCGAGGCCTTGAATGCGTTGCCATAGACCACCGTAGCAGTTTGCACATCCAACCGCCGAAATTGACAGTATGCGTGGTCCAATGCAATACTAGCCATAACCGGTGCTTCATTTGAGGCGAACTTGGATTTGGACTGGGGATCTTCAACGGTCGGCCAAGCGTGCCTCAGCACTGCCCACGCCATCTGACTTCCCAAGCTCCACTGTTCGTCCCGAATGCATTGCATGGCCAGCTGATGGCATAGTGTCAGAAGGGACATCGTTCGCTGAGCCGGACCAGCCGAGGCAATGGAATCGATCCAACCAGGTAACAGATCCCTCTCTTCGGGAGACAGCGCGCCTACGCTATCAGCCGAGCCCCGAGAAGAAATCATGCCATGAATAAGAGTCTCCGCAAGTGAAACTGCTTCTGGGGTGTGCTGCTTTCCTGTGGCCTGGTAGTACTTCCAGATCTGTAGGGCCAACGCGCGGTCCATGTCTTCCATTCCCATGTCCCGAGCTTCCGACCGCAACTCTTCCGCACGCTCGGCCATCTCTGGTGTCTTCACACCCCCATCAGCCTCCAGCTCAGCAGATAGCTCCCGAAGGAGGCCAGTAGCTTCGTCGGACCGGTCTTGTCGTCGGAGGAACTGTGAATAATAAAATGCAACCTTTGTCTTCTGGTCCCACGATGACGTGGTAACTTCACCACGCACCGATAAGCCAGCCCACAGACGAGATAAGACTGTTTCCGCTTTGGCAGTCTGGTTGTTGTCTTCGTACATTCGGGCAATGTAGAGAGAATATGCAACACGGCGTGGATCGGACGCATCCATAGACCTCAGCATGGTCTCATACTTGGTGCGTGCAAGCTCCAAAGCCAATTCATCTGGCGGTTTGATGGTGAAGTGCTGGGTAAGGAAATCAGCGGCCTGCATTGTCTCTGACGAATGTGGACCGTATGTTTGCACGCTTTGTTGATAGAACTGTTTAGAGACTGCGTACGCATCATCGTTCCGCTGGGTGTCTCGATAAGATTTTACCAAGCTTTCGAGATATTGCAAGCGTTGCGCGAAGCTGATATCAGAGGAGCTCCAATCCGACAAGGCCATATCACGCAAAGCATCAGCCTTCAAGCCGGCTGTCGGATCAGCGTGCCCTTTGCTCTCGGAAGTGCTCACGAGAAGCTTCTCGAGCGCACAAGTGATGGCATCAGTCGGCCCAAGTTGGGTACGACTCTGTGTCCAAGCTTCGTACAGATGGTCATTAGCCCACGTGGTTTTTGCTTGGTCCGAGGCGCGGGCACTCATAATAAGGCTTTGGAGCAGAGCTGCAGAGTCATTTCCCAACACAACACGACGAACGGCGACAGCTAGGCGATAAAGTTCAACGATGCTGGATCGACTGAATTGCGATTCTTTATTGGTGAGTTCCAGTTGCGCGAATAACACAGAATCGGGGAAAGCCTGCCGGAACTGGGGCGTGAAGGAAAGCTCTCGGGTAGTTGTCGCGATCGGTGAAGCGAGCATGTGGGATAACCAGTATCGGGCGGTATACTCCAGCAGTACATAGGCGTCTAGATAGCGGTCTCGAGCAGTGACCGTCATCTTGTCCCAGGAGATCGAGACTTCATCTGAAACTGACCGACGCACCCACGCTAGGCTGCGGATCAAAAGATCATAGTGGGCTTCGGCCAGTGAGTAGGGAACTTCCTGGCCCATAAGTGCCCGTGCTTGAATGTGTTCACGCAGCATTGGGTGACGGAAGCCGACGAAGCCATCGCGCACAGTGAGCAGACGACTGAGAGGTTGGAAGACATCACGGTCAACATTGGACGAGCGCGAAGCAATTTTCAGTGTTTTCAAATCCACAGCAAGCAATTGTTCAATTTCTTGAATGCGAAGTGGGCGTTCTGATGCTGTCAACCACGCAAGCACACTCTGCGAGCCTAGGCGATTTAGATTAATGCTGCGGAGGTGCATATCGATCAAATCGCCAAGAGTGTTCGGGGCATTCTTGATTGCTAGAGCCATCTCATTCAGGGTGGATTGGTGGCGAACTGTTTCCACGGCGAGCTTTGCCCACACAAAGCATCCCTGAGCCCTAGGGACAATGGCCATCGCAAGTGTGTCTCGCTGACTGTCTTCCAAGCCAGAAAAGGCAGGATCAGACAGCATCATGTCGACCACTGTTGCGTGTAGGTCATGCTCTGTCAGAGAAGGATTCATAGAGATTTGTTGAGTAGTGCTCTCGTCATGTCCGGCAAGCTGAGTAGCCGAAAGCGGCCGGCTAAATATAATAGCCTTCGAAGGTGTGTTGTGATCAGACACCACGTCTTGCAAGCGCTTGAGGAATGTGGGCACATTGGCTTCTGCATGTTTAATCTGATCAACTCCATCGACCACAAGCATGAAGTGCAGGTTAGATTGCAGCGCCGTCGCGATGGCGGACAATAGCTGCTCCTCCACCTGTGGGTCTGGAGCTCCAGTCACGGCCAAGTCAAGCGCAATAGCAACTGAGGCAAAGATGGACTCCTGCGTTTTGCGGCTACTTACACATCGATCCAGCATCTGCATCAGAATGCCCTTGAGAATACTCAGCATGAGAGTGGTGATGGGCACGTCTGATCTGATCGAGACCGGAATGACATTCCAGATGTCAAATTCAGATGACACTTGGAGCTTTTCCGCCGTCCATTGAGCAAGGGCACTCTTTCCCGACCCCGGATTACCCGTGACAAGTAGAAGATTGCGCCGACCCATAGTGAATGTTGTTAAATGTGGGTCAAACCAGGCAAAGGAACCATCTGCAAGGGAGTGATTGTGGCCCTCAACTAGCATTTGCAGCGGTCGGTCCTGTAACTCCAAGAACTGGTACACGGCTGCATAGTTGATTGGGGTTTGTTGATTCGGAGCGGCAGTTTGCAGGGCAACTGCTGACATGCGGCGCCAATGGGTGGTAAATCGATTAAAGTAGCAGAATAGGGCGGCATTGACAGCTTCGCCCATCATTTGCCAATTCTGAGTGCGTGCCGCCTGGTGGTATTCCATCGTAATATGCATGATCAGTTGAAGTAGATGAGCGTAGATTTCCATAACTTCTTGTTGTAGTGCTCGGTAAGTCTGGAAGTACGTTTCCTGTTGGAGAAGTAACGAGATGCCCATCGTCACTCGGCCGTACTGGCCAAAGATTCCGTCCAGAATTTCCACGCGCTCCATACCCATCTGTCCGATTTGTCTTAGCGAAACTACTTCAGGATATTGAATGGTCCAGGGACTTCCATGACATACCTCGAGCAAAACGAGAGTGGCACCCCAAATCATTCGGCTTGCTTCATCAGCGTCGTCAATGAAGCTGCAGACCGAATCCCGCAGTGAAGCGACGGCAAATGCCAAGCCTGATGCACGTCGGAGCGCGCCATCTAGTCGGCTTCCATCTGGTGGCATCCGGCGCAATCGCTCTGCCGCAATGGCATCAAAAAAGTCATCCGCGGTAGGGACCTTGGCGAGAAGCTCGCTGGAAGACATAGCAAGTCGCGAAGGACATTCTTGAGCGACGGCATCCAACGTTTCCCGGAGTACCGGAGACGCGTTCGAACTCCGATCAGCAGCATCTTTTTCCATCACATGAGAAGAAGACATGCTGTACAACGAACTGAATCATGTGGTGAACAAGGTCGGCAACAGGGCTGGAAGAAGCGGTTGAGAAGATGTTACCGGGTGTCTTAAGGCGATCGTCCTCTATTGTTGATTGAGAAGGAGGCACCATGATCTCCGGGCACCCGGTGCAATCCTGACATCATGATTCTGGTCATCCTAGAACCATGCCCGTACCCTCGTCATTGAACGCCTGGTCCACGAACAACCGTGGCTTCAATGAGTCTAATTTTCCTCTTTTGCCGGGGACAATGATGACAATTAGGCCCAAAGCGCGTGTCTCGCCAGTCAATGTCGAACCAGTCGTGGTGTCATCCATGGTCAAGTCCTTTGTTGCAAGCCCTGAAGACCCGGTTCCCGCGCAATTGAAGTCGAGTGGAGGGTTTGGATCTAGTCGATGACATCACCCACTGGGCGCGAGAGTGGATGGCAACGGGCGGCGGCGATGTGAACGGGGTTGAAGATGAGCAGGGGAAATCCAGCACTGGTGGGCCGCATACCAGGGAGCTCAAGAGGCGGGTGGATTGGCTTGGAAGATACGTCGTCACCAAGAGAAGTCGAACCAGCAGTCATTGCTGGTGCTGTGGGCTCCAACATCTTCCGTGGGATTGTACGCCCTCTGGGTTGGAGACAGCATGTTTGTCTTGTTTGATTCGAATCACATGATCCTGCATTGTTTCCCCTATCCAGACTCGAGAGCGACACAACAGATGTGTGATTGTTATCACCGTCCTGTTCTCCAGCTAGCCCCATCATATGTTGAGCCGAGGAGACATTCCAATTTACTCCGTATACTGATTCCCTACCCAAGAAGCCCGAATACATCATCACAAGAATAACCCGAACGGGGGATTTTTGGAAATCAGCCAACGCGTTGCTACGTACACCGCTAGGCTCGTCTCACATCGCCCGTATGATTGTATGAACAATGGCCTGACGCTGACCGAACAAATGCAGTGTTATTATTATCGCACAGGTCTGGTCCAGAGTCAAGCTTCCTGAATACCGCGACGGTTTGAATGCCATAGCCAAAACGCACCACGGTGGCTTTTAGGGATGGAAGATGACGAGGCTTCGACGGCCTTGAAGGATTCATCTACCCCTGCCAATCCCTTGGCTGCGTGGCCCCTCTCTCCTTGAGCCGCTGAATTATGTCCGCCAAGAGTGCTGGACTTTGCGATGCAGCGATGGATGAGACAAATGCATGGTCTTGGGTCAATACCATTACTTTCCAGCAGAACTACTCCGTAGGCCATGAAGACATAAGTTTCCAATTCTGGCAGAACAGTAGTTTTTTGTAATGGAAATACTCTCCGCCACGCATCTGCCATATGAAACTAACGGCAGGAGAGGTTCCAATAGGGAAGCCTAGGGGGGCAGTAAGCGTATTGCAACACAGCTTCTAATGTCACTTCTTTCGGGAACTCATGTTTTCGGGCTCCGGGATGTGATTGCCTCCTGCTACGTTGCGCTGAGTCGCCCACACGATTGGAAATCCGAGTCGTAAGGGAAGCATGCAACCGCCGATCACCCTGACTAACTTTGGAGCGGAGCTCTTGGCAGCTTATGACTTGTCAGCGGAGCCCTTGGCGCGACCGCTAGTTTCCTCGCGCCAGGGGGCCACAGACGGACGCGAGGGGCCAGTGCTCCACAGAGTGCTATTCTTGTTCCTTGAGTCTAATAATTGAGGAAAGGGGAGAGCTTGGCTTGGCGCAAACAGGGTGATGACCGACGTAAGAAAATCGGGGATCCGCGTTGTGCCCCAACGTTCTCACATCTCTTCCACTGATCATTTTCTCAGGAGACAAGAACATCACGCGTCCATAAGAGTCATCAATGATATTCCATATGTGTTCCGCGTGAAACCAGATCCTATCGCCCTTGTGGTTAACACTTCCCGAATACCCCGCTGTTTACTGTCTTTCGACCATGCCAGACTTGAACGTGAGTGAGTTGAACGTGGTTATCGCGGTCCTAGGTAAGCTCTTTTGAGAGTTCACATCATTGGTTCCCTCTCAGCTGATGGACTAGGCGGTTTCATGATCCTTTACGCTGTCATCTCGGTGAAAATCAAGAATGTCTGGTACTTGGGTGAAGCGTGTATGTCCGGCAAAAACCGCCATCAGCAGGTATCTTGTGCTAAAGCGATTTTAGTACCAGCAATGTTGGTTGGGATCATTCTTGGTCCTGTGTCTGGGAAGCTATTAGATGCCACGCAATGGGGGAGTGCAATCAGGGGGCAAGAGGCATCAATCACACTCGTATGTTCCACACTGCAGAAGCGGCCACACTATGACAGCACTCAACAGTCAATTTCACTCGATAGGGCATGTGTCGGGTTGTGATTGGGGTACAATTGGTAATAGCTGGGTATCAGCTGCCCGCAAAATACCAACGCAAAAGATGGAAAGAGATGTTTATCTGTTTGATTCCGAACATGACACTGATGTGGTTAGTCACATCGGGCTGCATCATGGCATCTATCCCAAACGTAACATTTGTGCGGCTTCCGACGACTTGCGGCTTACTCATCCATTGCTAATGGTCTTTAGCTGTCTGCGCTGGTGATAGGATCATGTGTTACCTGCACCGATCCGGTCCTCTCACAGGCACTAGCCAAGGGTCCTTTTGCGGATTTATATGTGGCTCGAGAGCTCCGTGAGATCATTTCTTCCGAGGCTGGATTCAACGACGGCTTCGGATTTCCTTTTCTCATGCTGGCAACATACTTGATGCGGCATGCAAATGGATCCAATAGCAGTGGGGCACATGATGCACATGGAGCAACAATGACAGAACGTGCGGGGGAGGTTGGACGTCAAGGTGGAGGCGTGCGCAAAGCTTTAAGCCAGTGGGTCGTCCAAACTTGGTTATACTATGTGGTGATGGGCGCCGTATTTGGCGCTGTTGTGGGTTATATCAGTCTCCATGCACTACGGGTGGTAATGAGAAGGTAACTACTCGATTTTCATGACTCAGGTTTATATACCACTACTGACCATGGATAGAAAATGGATCGACAGCGAAAGCTATTTACTATTCCCCGTGGCGCTGGGCGTGGGTTCCCCTATCCAAGGTGCAAATTCGTTGCTATCTAACCACTCAGCTCCAGCTGTTTCTCATCGGGACCACAGGATGCATTGGAACGAATGACTTATTGGCTTGTTTCTCTGCTGGCTCTGCATTGAACTGGGATGGTGCCTTTCTCGCCGAGCTAGAGGCCCGTCACGACGAGGTCAACCCTTCGATTGACGTTCTTCTAAACTTCGGGGGCTTCATGTACATCGGTACGATATTTCCCTGGAATGAATTCAATCAGCCGGAATCGACTGGAATCACGTATCCCCGGCTGGTTCTCCTCGGTGTCCTCGTCCTTTTACTACGTCGCATTCCGAGCATCCTGCTTCTATACAAATTAATGCCCAGGGTGTGCAAGAATTGGAAGGAAGCCCTTTTTATGGGATATTTTGGGCCGATAGGTAAGACTCAGGCTATGATAATTAATTCGAAGGCCTCACTGACCTAGAGTGACTGGTAGGCATTGGTGCGGTGTTCTATGTCGAACATACACGCCATTTATTCCCAATTCCGGGTGAAGGAGACGCCGAGGAGATGCAACTCATAACATCCATTGGACCCAGTATGTCAAAATCTTATGCTATCACACCCATCATAAACTTACCATTCAGTGCAGTCGTTTATTGGCTAGTGTTTTTCTCGATTGTCATCCACGGACTGTCCATTCCTGCCCTGCACGCCATTTACAAGGCTCTCGGAGTGCCGCCTGTGGTGGATCCCTCTGGTCCTGCCGAGATCCGGCCGTTGTCAGCAAACCAGCCTCTCCCAAAAAACAGCTATTTGAATTCGAAACGAAGATCTGTCATGCTCTTCAATCGCTTCTCTCGTTCCAACTTTCCCGCACATTTAGGCTGGGACATTCCGAATCCATATCACGAAGAGAGATGCGATCGTACTGATCCCCCTGACGCCCCAACTTTTCAGCTGCAGAGTATGAACCGAGGGGTCTAGAACCGTCCTGTCGACATATATAGAACAACCTAAGGCCAATTTGAGCAAGGGTTGTGGGCCGTGTGAGAAATAGCTCGAAACCCAGCTCCCTTGAACATCCCTACATAGGCAATAGATTCAATAGACTTAGCATCATCAAAACAGTCGACCTAGGTGACTCGTTCACTTGATTACAGATCTCGCCTGAGAACAAGACAGAACTGTCAACAGCTTCAGCATCGCGATTCGGAAGCCGCACGTTGTTCAGTCCGCAGAAACTCTGATCATCAAGACAGGTTCCGGTCAGCATTCGCCACGCCCAATGGTTAGCAAACAAGCAATTGTCAAAAGACTGGCCTCGGGAGTGAGCCGTTTGTCATGTACTTTGCAGTACATAACTACTTCAAATTCACGTCCCCACCAAAAGCAGGTTTCAGCCAAACTATGCCGACAATCCTTAAACTTGTTGCGTGGCGTGCGAACACTGCCAACAGTGTATGCGTTTCCACCAAAACTGAATACAGGTTCTTGAGATCATCGCAATTGTTAAAGATATTTTTCTCTTGTGTATAAATCACACACGAATCATGACTAAAGTCATTTATTGATGGATCGCAGCACGCATCTTGGACGAGGCCAATTCAACAACGGCTTTAGCAGTGGCCGACCTGCGTACCGGTTCGAGCATGACGTAATCATGAATCTGTCCATCGGCTTTGAGAATGGTCGTATCCACGCCTGCTTCCTGAAGTCGATGACCAAATGCCTCACCCTCGCCAATAAGCGGATCTTGCCCGGACACAAACAGTGTTGTTGAGGGAAACTGCGACAGTATTTTGTCGGAGGCAAAACTCAAGGGCGACGTTAGGGCATTCTTTCGATCTTCCTCATTTGGCAGGAAAGCGTCAATCATCCAATCCATAGTCTTTTCTGAGAGATATGGCCCATCACGGTACGTTTCATAGGTGGCACTTTTCCTATGCGTCTCAGTCACTGGATAAAAGAGAACCATGTGAGTGATCTTGATTGGGAGACCACGGTCAATAATCATCTGCATCATAGCAATGGCCATATGACCTGCATTTCACGTGAGCATGATGGAGTTGCAGCAAGTACGTTTACCTACCTCCGACACTGTCTCCCGCTAGCGCTATATTTTGTGTCTTCAAATGTAGCTTGGAACTTTGCCCGACCACGTACTTAAGTACAGCATAGGACTCTTCAAACTGCGTTGGATACTGAGCTTCAGGAGCCGGTGTGTAGTAAGGGAAGACTACGGCCGCTCTTGTTTGACGAGCCAAGTCTTCCATAAGAGACCCATGGGCATTAGGACTAGTGCATATTAGCACAAGATCCCATGACCTCTAATTGTCAATCGAATGTATGGTATTCACCTTCCAAGAATCCAACCGCCACCATGAGTGTAAAAGATCATCGGAAGCGGATCCCAGGCCGCCCCGGGGCGAAATATCACAACGTCGACCGACCCAGTGCCAAACGGGACGGAAACGTGGTCTTGTTTGATATCGGCAGCAGGAGTATGTTTTTGGATCTGTTCCAAGACCTGCCGAGCCTCGACCGGGCTCTTGGTATACAAGGGTGCGCCTCGCGAGGCCTCGTCAGCAAAAGCCTGGTTAACAGGGTCAAGGGCAGCCATGATAAAGTAAAGTAAGGTGGCGTAAGACAGTTGAATACTAATTCCTTCTGTTGGGTACTGGAAGTTCGAATTGTTTCCTTACAGAGGCGGAGCCATCCATGGTATTTATAGTTAGGTACCTACCGCCATGGAAAAAAATAATGAAATGTTTATAAAATAAAATCGTTGTAGTACAACCCAGCTTGAGTTCAAGGTATGACATGCATATAATCAATCGCCTAATACTCCGAAGGCTCCTCATAAGTGGTGTTTTCCACATGTGTAGTAGGGCTAGAATGCTCTATTGAGGATTGAATTTGTGAAGTTGACATCCTTGACGTCACCACATCTATATGGAGTATACTCGAGAGTTGACATTCCTCTTCCATTCCGCAGCGGCAACAGCCCTATTGTGTCATGACTAAACCATATTGAAGTGGGCCACGTGGGTTGAAGTATTGAATGGCATGGATACTGCATGTACACCTGTGAGGAAGCAAATGTGGCGGGAGCGGTCTTCGTTATCTCTAGGAGCTTAAGCTCTATAGTATAAAACTACCACAGAAGGCTAGCTCTATGTATAAATTTAGTAACATAGCGGACTACCTACAGATTTGAAACAAGTATGGTATAGTTATTAGCTTAAATTTGACGGCTCTATTTGAGCCAGCTAATCAAATATGGTTTTATGTAGCTTATTATAGAGCGGGTACTGGAGCAGGATGTGCTAAGGCATCTGCGACCCCTGCTCGCAGTGACACTGATCTGACTCATACTCTTTGAATTATTACTATACTTAGGGTGTACTACGGCCTAGGGAATAGGCCTTAGTATTTGCTACTCTATGCGTAGGATGATTTCGGCATGTCTTTGACGTGGTCACGGTTATAAGTCTAGGCGGATAATGTCTATTGGCCTGTCTTAAATGAGGAAGGTTGGATAGGAGGTCGGGGTAAAATGAGTCCTTCATCTCTTAGTTCCAGAGTCCAGGGGCGTTTCAAGAATGTATCAGCGTCAAAATTGCTAAGCTAGCCATCTTGTGAATAAGCATGGCGGGATAATCAGTACTGCCCACTTCTGTAGTCGCCAAAGCCACCACCATAGCCACCACCATAGCCACCACCGCGACCACCGCCACCTGAGGCATTAGCGAGGGTAGCCTTGATACGTCTACCATCCAAGCTAAAGGCACGGTTAGTCGGTCTTTTCTGTGTAGGGCCCATGACCGTGCATGCTTACTCGCTTCCATTGAGTGCATGTATTGCTGTGTCTGCCTCATTAGGGTTGCCCAGTGTGACAAAAGCGAATCCTCTTGAGCGACCTGTATCACGATCACGCATGACCATCTATGCCTAACCCACAGGCCCCGTTCAATCAAACCTTTGATCGCTCCAGGGTTTAGTTGGGGTGGGGCGCGGGACGGGCGCTAACTAGCTAGATTAACCCTAAGTTACCATAGGTTCGCTTTAGATTTGCCATATATTTATCTAGCCATTTCTGCCTCTGAGCTATTAATACTTGGCCAGTTAGTAGATTGACTATTTAATTTCTACTTAGTTTTTTCCTGACTTAAAAGTCTCCATTCCTTCCTATATAATTTAATGATTTAGTCCATTAGTTTTATACTAGAATTTTAGTGGGGGAACTCCCGCGTAATATCTAATATATTACTTTTATATATGAGTATTCGTGACACACCTATAGGGGAGAATAAGAGGATTTCTTTTCTTCATTCCTCCTTCCCTTTATGGAACCATTAATTTTAGGCTAAGTATGGAGTATTAGCTATTTTAAATCATCCTCTCTTTATAGGTGATTATCTGCTAATAATACTAGCATAATATCTAGCCTACTAAGATAGAGTATTATCTGAAATAATAGCACTAGCTCTTCTATACTATAGCTTAGTCAGTTATCCAAGCTATTTAGTAGTAGATAGAGGTGGCTACTA
>RHLO01000116.1:0-15936 GCA_003719415.1 Aspergillus olivimuriae
TCGCCAACCAGACCGATACCTCCGACCTGGTTGGTATCGATGACTCCAACGAGCTGTCCACTGTTACCACCTTCCAGCAGCTGCACTCCTTCTCCATCGGTCTGCCTGGTGCCCCCGATACTGAGGCTGCGCTCGAAGTCGCCCGCTTCCTGGGCACCAAGCACCATGCGTTCACGTTCACCGTTGAGGACGGTCTCAACGCCCTGTCCGATGTCATCTACCACCTGGAGCCGTATGATGTGACCACCATCCGTGCCTCCACCCCCATGTACCTGCTCAGCCGCAAGATCAAGGCTATGGGCGTGAAGATGGTTCTGAGTGGCGAGGGTAGCGACGAGATCTTCGGTGGCTACCTTTACTTCCACGCTGCCCCCAACCGCGAGGAGTTCCACCGTGAGACTGTTCGTCGTGTCAAGAACCTGCACTTGGCCGACTGCCTCCGTGCCAACAAGTCGACCTCTGCCTGGGGTCTGGAAGCCCGTGTGCCCTTCCTGGACAAGGAGTTCCTCGAGACCTCCATGGGCTACGATCCCAAGGACAAGATGATCACCCCGGAGCGCATCGAGAAGTACATTCTGCGCAAGGCCTTCGACACCACCGATGAGCCCGATGTGGAGCCCTACCTCCCGGAGAAGATCCTCTGGCGCCAGAAGGAGCAGTTCAGCGACGGTGTCGGCTACAGCTGGATTGACGGCCTCAAGGACCAGGCTGAGCTCCAGATTACGGACGAGATGATGAAGAACCCCAAGCCTGAGTGGGGCAACGACATTCCCGACACCAAGGAAGCGTATGTCCTTTCCCTGAATCTTCTGTATGTCAGAGGAGTGAATCTGTGAAACTGACCGAAAGCAGGTACTGGTACCGCATGATGTTCGACGAGCACTTCCCCTCTTACTGCGCGTCCACCGTCGAGCGTTGGGTCCCGACGTGGTCCAAGCAGTCTGACCCCAGTGGGCGGTAAGAAGGACCATACCTCCTTTCTCTTCGTGGATTTTAGAGCTAACATAATGCCCCTACAGTGCCATCTCGACTCACAACGCCAAGTACGAAACCGCTGCGTAAATAATGTCTTTCTGTCTTTCGTTTCTTTCTTCTCTGTCTTGTCCTGGGGGATATTTGTATTTTGCACAATCTTATGTCGGATTTTTGGTATACATAGAAGCATGCATAGATTGTTTACCAGAGATACTCATTTGGGGCGCAAAAGCGAATTTCCTACAACCAGCGGCGGGTGGATTCATCGGGATCTTCACGGCAGCGTCTTGTTTCATCGTGTTGGCATTTTATGGTTGTTATGTGTGATGTTCTTGGCTTGGAGTCAACGACACAAAAAAGAAGGGTCCGATGATGGCATCGGGGCTGCGGCGTCGTGACATGCTACTAGTTATATATATGTGAAGATTGAAATACATGACTTGGGTTTTTACCGATGATGATCGATTGAATGAGCTGGGTTTGGGCCGACCTCGGTTGGGCGATGACGTGTTAGTGCTTTGTAGGTCGGAGTCTTGTCGTTGGCGTGATCTGGGGTGAGGGTCACGAGGGAGGATGATCGGAAACCTCCTGCGCCGGAGTTCAAGACTATCAGGGAGTAGCTTTTCTGCAGAGAGTGTCACGCGAGACGGCCATCGAGCGATTGTAGTCAAGCATACCCCGGAGCCCTCTAGAGAAGCTAGGATGTCTGCCGAACGACGCTCCCAATGAATAAGGCAGCGATCAGGCCGCACATCACGGGACTTAGCGGCTTTTGCCGGGAGTCGAGCAGCAGCCAATCAGCACGGGCGCCTTTTCCCGTGGCTTCCCCATTGTTTTCCACGCACCTCAACCAACTCTCTTCCTCTTCCTCCTTCTTCTCCCCTCCATCCCCATCCCATCCCTAACTGTCTAGACCTCCTCGTCTTCCACCTCCGCACCACCACTCACCATGTCTGCTCCCGCTGCCTTCTCCGACATCGCCAAGACGGCCAACGATGTATGCTCTGCTGCTCCGTTCCGCGCCCCTAGGAGGAGACAGCTCCTCAGGACCGAGTTTTCCATGCTAATCACCTGCACAATAGCTCCTGAACAAGGATTTCTACCACGCCAGCGCTGGTATGTGCTCCTCTCATGGCTCACGAACAAGCCATTGAGTCTCGCGTTGCCCGTGTCAAGCTAACTGAGTCCCGTTCCAGCCAACCTTGAGGTCAAGTCCAAGGCTCCCAATGGCGTCACCTTCACCGTGAAGGGCAAGTCTGCCCACGAGGGTCCCATCTCCGGCAACGTTAGTCATTCCCCTCCCTCTTTCGGGGAAACTCAACTCCCTCCACTTCTATTCACACTGATGCTAATATCCTCGTCCTACAGCTTGAGGCCAAATATGTCGACAAGCCTACTGGTAACCGCCCCACAACTCGCCAACATGCAATACGCAAACCACCCGACCCCCATTCTGTACGCTTGCGCGGAGTTCGGCCCATGGTTCTCTTCTCATGCCCTTACTCCGCGTCCAAGCATGTCAAATTCCGCATTCTGTCCCGGATTCGCGATCATACAGTCATGCTAATATTATTTCCCTGGTCAGGCCTTACCCTCACCCAGGCTTGGACTACCGCCAACGCCCTCGACACCAAGCTCGAGCTCGACAACAACATCGCCAAGGGTCTCAAGGCTGAGATCCTCACCCAGTACCTCCCTGCCAAGCAGTCCAAGGGTGCTAAGCTCAACCTCTACTTCAAGCAGCCCAACCTCCACGCCCGTGCCTTCTTCGACCTCCTGAACGGCCCCTCCGCCAACTTCGACGCTGTCCTCGGCCACGAGGGCTTCCTCGTTGGTGCTGAGGGTGGTTACGACGTCCAGAAGGCCGCCATCACCAAGTACTCTGCTGCCGTCGGCTACAGCGTTCCCCAGTACACCGCTGCCATCACCGCTGGCAACAACCTGACCGTCTTCTCGGCCAGCTACTACCACCGCGTCAACGCTCAGGTTGAGGCTGGTGCCAAGGCCACCTGGGACTCCAAGGCCGGCAACTCCGTTGGCCTTGAGGTTGCCAGCAAGTACCGCCTTGACCCCTCTTCCTTCGCCAAGGTATGTCTATTCCATATTGATTGTCGTATGTGGCTCTAATCGCATCTTTCTTCCCTCCCTATAGGCCAAGATCAACGACCGTGGTATTGCCGCTCTGGCCTACAATGTCCTCCTCCGCCCTGGTGTGACCCTCGGCCTTGGTGCTTCCTTCGATACCCAGAACCTCAACCAGGCTGCCCACAAGGTTGGCGCCAGCTTCACCTTCGAGGCTTAAATGGATCCCGACATTTTGTCGGGTGGCTCATGAGCCGGCCCGCTGCGCTGTCCGATTCTATGCCAGATATTTTTGAATGATAGACTAATTCAGGAATGCCTGTGTGGTGTTGTATGTGTATATGCGACCGGTGGTGGGCAGCTGCTCGCTGGGCTGCGTCCTATCTAATAATCATGTATCGTAATTGTGAACGATTACTGTATATCAATCCAGATTTCCTTTGTTCCGATGGTAGTCGTCTATATAAGATATCGTTGTAGGGTATATGTACAAATGCCTTGACAGGTCTAACTTGGTAGGATATGGGCTTCTGGTTGGTGCAGCTATACCGAAAGGACAGGATTTTGATATACCACACCTGATAAGATAACAAGATCACTCACTCGGCCTTCCGCGCAGGACTCGCCTTCGCTGGACGACCGCTCCGTTCACTCGGTGCGCGATACACGCCGGTCAGAGCGACCGCGCCCGCCAACATGACACAGACGATGACGAAGCGCACGGCAAAGTCGCCCCGATTGCCGATATACTGATCATTCAGCGCGGCGCCCATTGCCCGTGAGCGCCGCTCCTCGCGCCGGGAATCTTCCACCGTCTGGGTACGGTAATGCCCTCGCGCATTGAAATGATTCACGGGATTTCGATCAATGAACGAGGTCGGGTCCGCCTCATCCCATTTCTTCCCCGCACCAGAACTGGTACCGCCCGCGCCAGCAGCACCAGGTCCGGCCCGATGCTGTTGCGCCGATCCATGTCCATGCCCATGAGCATGCGGACCCCTCCCCTTCTGACTCCCATACCCGCCATGCGCATAGAAGCTCGGCGGCGGCCCCCGAAACGGACCGCGACGTTTACTTAATCCGCTGGCGGGACGGGACCCAGCGTAGGAGCCGCCCTTGTCGTAGACGTTGGCGTGGCCGTAACTGCTGTGACTGCCCATGGGGTGGTAGCCTGGGGCGGTGGTGGAGTGGGTGGAGGAGGCGGTGGCCTTGTGATGGGCGAGGATGCCGTGGTCGCGATCGTATGTGGCACGTTTGGTGTGGTTTCCGAGGATGTTGTAGGCGGCGGAGATGCGGGCGAAGCGTTGGGAGGCGTTTGGGTCGGTGCGGTTGCGGTCGGGGTGGTGGCGGAGGGAGAGGGCGTAGAATTTCCTGGTCGGGGTTGTTTTGTTAGTGAGGTGGCTTTTTTGGGGTGCTTTGAGTGGTTTCTTGAGAGGTTGGTGGGAGCTTGTGTAAGTGGATATCGAGGATGTATGTGCTTTATCTTCTTGGGGGTCGTCGGTTGGTAGATGGATGTCGATGTGAATGTGAATTTTCAGGTGGGTAGATGTATAGGTAGGGTGGAGTATGCATACTTCTTAATCTCAGCCTGAGTGGCTGTTATCGGCACATCGAGGACTTCATAGCAGTTGGGTTCGCGAGCGGTTGCGCTGTGTCGCGTGGAGGCGGAGAATGGGCGAGTGAAGGGGCAAACGAACGTCCGCGGGAGATGAAGGTGCCGGTATGGCGATGATAGAGCGCAAGGCCTGACTCGAGACAGCGGCATGCCTTGTCTGTGTGTGTGATTATTGGTGTCGGTGTGGAGAGGGCAGAGGAGGCGAGGAAGGTTGAGAGAAGTGAGGTTGACGGGAGTTGCGTCGAGGATTCCGAGGCGGAGGTGCGTCATCGGTGGTTCGCTGTGCAGGGCGCATCCTCAGGGACCAGTTCTGAATGAGGTTGGGAGGGATTTTGCGCGATGGGTAGATTCAGAGGCATTGACATGTACAATTCACTGCTCCTGGCTTGGAATTGACCCTCTATCCTGCTACGATACGCCCTTCGTCTCCTCCCCGATACATTGACTACATCTCTTGGCATCTCTTCCCATTCCCCTCTTTTTTTTCACACCCGCCACTCCGCCTTCTGCTCTTTCTTCTTGCCCACCCCCACCCTATCCTCAGTCTTTCGCCCGCGCTGCTTTGTTTCACCATGGCTGCCCAGGCGAGCGAAGATCTGAAGAAGCTGGACCGTATGTGTGCCCGTCTCCTACTGACCTCATGAACCGACCGCCCCGGAGTCCGGACTGATAAGATACCATCTCCAGTGAACGGCCAGGCCGGCGATGCAAAGGCCGCCGCCGCCGCGACGGGTCAGGCTGAAGCCGGAGAGGCGGAGGACGACTCTGACGACGATGCCGACGAAGGAAATGCGGCCCCCGAGGGAGCCGCCAGCGGAGGTGGGTGCCCGAATAACCGAACCGACGACAGAGCACGAGCACAAAGCGAAGAAAGACAGCGAGAACAATGGAACTAACCGATCGCGATCCTACAGCCGCCAAGAAAAAGAAGAAGCGCAAGCCCAAGAAGAAGAAGAAGGCCGGAGCAAAGGTGCAGAGCGAGCCGCCGCGCGTGCCCGTGTCGAACCTCTTCGCCAACAACCAGTACCCCGAGGGCGAGATCGTCGAGTACCTGAATGAGAACTCGTACCGCACCACCAACGAGGAGAAGCGCTACCTCGACCGCATGAACAACGACTTCCTGCAGGAGTACCGCCAGGGAGCCGAGGTGCACCGACAGGTGCGCCAGTATGCGCAGAAGAACATCAAGCCCGGACAGACCCTGACCGAGATCGCGGAGGGCATTGAAGACTCGGTCCGCGCCCTGACGGGCCACCAGGGTCTGGAGGAGGGCGACAACATCAAGGGCGGCATGGGTTTCCCCTGTGGGTTGAGCATCAACCACTGCGCCGCCCATTACACCCCCAACGCGGGCAACAAGATGGTGTTGCAGCAGGGTGACGTGATGAAGGTCGATTTCGGCGCCCATTTGAACGGCCGTATCGTCGACAGTGCCTTTACCATGGCGTTTGATCCCGTCTATGACCCGTTGCTGGCCGCCGTGAAGGACGCCACCAACACCGGCATTCGTGTATGTGTGTCCTGGGGCGGAATGAGGTGAATTGGGGCGGGGAAAGTGATCAATGCTGACGAGCTACGCAGGAAGCGGGTATTGACGTCCGCATGAGCGATATTGGTGCCGCCATTCAGGAGACCATGGAGAGCTACGAAGTCGAGCTCAACGGGCAGATGCACCCCGTCAAGTGTATTCGTAACCTGAACGGTCACAACATTAACCAGCATATTATCCACGGCGGCAAGAGTGTCCCCATCGTCAAGGGTGGCGACCAGACGAAGATGGAGGAGGGCGAGGTGTTTGCCATTGAAACGTTCGGCAGTACCGGAAAGGGCTACGTGAGGGAAGATGTACGTTTGATTCCCTCGCACGGGCGTACCCGTTGCATTGATGTCCATTTTTCGTATACTGACCCATTTGCAAAGATGGAAACCTCTCACTACGCCTTAGTACCCAACGCGTCGCCGGTGCCGCTGCGTCTGTCCTCGGCGAAGAACTTGCTGAATGTGATCAACAAGAACTTCGGCACTCTGCCTTTCTGTCGTCGGTATTTGGACCGTCTGGGCCAGGACAAGTATCTTTTGGGAGTGAGTGATCCGACTTCAATATCTGTCCTGTCGTCGGTGCTGACAGTCGTTAGTTGAACAACCTGGTGTCGTCCGGAATTGTCGAGGACTACCCGCCGCTCTGCGACGTCAAGGGCTCGTATACCGCCCAATTTGAACATGTAAGTTGGCTCCAGAACCAGTGCTATCTGCTATCCCGCTCATGCTGACCCGTGATGCAGACTCTTGTGCTTCGTCCCACCGTGAAGGAAGTGATCAGTCGGGGCGACGATTACTGAGGGGGATGCGTTGATGTGATGATAGACACGTAGCCTTGTAGAACATCGGTTACCATGACATGACTTGCCCGGAGTCTTCTATCCTCCGCCGAGACCATATACTACATATGTCTGCAAATCAGTACTGCCTACTACATAGTATTCAGGTACGAGTAGGATGTGCCGAGTGAGGTACCTCTCACACTGGGTGACGGACCGTCCGAGCCACCGGGTCGCCCCACGTGGAACGCGCCCACTCCGACTCACGTTGATCATCCCTTCTTTCTTCCACCTCTTTCTCTTGCTCCTCACGCCGCCTCGTCTCCTCTCGTCCTCTCGTCTTTCTCCTCCCCTCACATCCATGGCGTAGGATTTACCCCATCCTCCTCTTCCAATCTACTCCCCCGTCATGCCCTCCGTCGTCGAAACCGCCGCCTCGCCGCATCTCCGCGTGTCCGCCGCAAAGCCCAAGACTGCGGACTCGGAAGAAAACCCCTCGTCTAGGATCGCCCCTCCAGAGATCTCTGCCGTGGAAGACAAGTTCTTCTGGACATACACCGAAGAGCCCCATCGGTCACGGCGACAGGCGATCATCAAAGCCCACCCAGAGGTAATCCGCTCTTTTTCTGCAATAGCGTCCCAAACATCATGTTGACTGTTATGGCCACAACATCAGGTCACCAAGCTCTGTGGACCGGAGCCTTTAACCAAGTATACTGTTCTCGGCGTCGTCTCCCTGCAGATATGCTGCGCGTATCTCCTGCGAAACACCTCCATGCTGGACTGGCGCTTCCTCGCGACAGCCTACGTGATCGGAGCCACCTCCAACCAGAACCTGTTCCTGGCCATCCACGAAATTTCCCATAACCTCGCCTTTCGCTCTCCGCTGGCGAATCGTCTGCTGGCTATCTTCGCAAATCTCCCTATTGGATTACCCTATAGTGCCGCATTCCGAGTATGTCAGCCCCAGTCAAACCTTTCATGACGATGGAGACGGAGAAGATATACTGACGAGCATTCTCTCAACAGCCCTACCATCTCACTCACCACAAGTCCCTCGGTGTCGCCGGTCTCGACACCGATCTCCCCACCGCCGTCGAGGCCTTTCTTCTCAACTCCCTGCTCGGCAAGGCTTTCTTCTGCACCTTCCAGATCCTCTTTTACGCGCTCCGTCCGATGTTCGTCTACAGCCCACCCTTCACCTCCATCCACCTGCTCAATGTCGCCGTACAACTCACCTTTGACTACGCCCTCACCACGCTCTGCGGTGGCTCCCTTCAACCTGTCCTCTACCTCCTTCTCAGCTCCTTCCTCGCCGGCTCTCTTCACCCCTGCGCCGGTCACTTCATCGCCGAGCACTACTTCTTCTCCCAGGTGGACCACGGCACCGAGTCTATCACCGAGCAGAAGCGCCAACAGGCTGCTGTCGCCGCCGGGAAGCCTATCGTGCCGCACCCGCTGGACGCCCTTCCTCCCCCGGAGACATACTCGTACTACGGTCCGCTCAACTTCTTCACTTACAACGTCGGCCTGCATAATGAGCACCACGATTTCCCCGCCATTCCCTGGACCCGTCTGTATGAACTGCACCACATTGCCCGAGAATTCTACGAGCCCCTCCCCTGCCACCACAGCTGGGTCTGGGTGATCTGGACGTTCATCCTGGACAGCAACGTCGGCATGTGGTGTCGCGTGAAGCGCGCACAAGGCGGACGCCTTGTCGGTGGTGGCGGCAAGGCGGATAAGAACAGAAATGGGCGCGCAGGTGAGGGTATTTCGGCGGAGTCGGCTGGTCCGGACGAGAGCGGAGATGGTTGGAAGGAGAGCGACCTCCAGAACTAAACACCGATTAGCTGATGCGTTGTTGTGGTTTTTCCCCCGTGTAATATCTATGTCCTGTGTAGATGAGATGCCCTTGCTGCTGATTTGATCTACTGGGATTGGGGTTAGGGTGTTGGTCCATCGATCTATTCATTTTCATCTTGTCGATATGTGTTATTTATGGTGTTTATATGATGTGTTGATTACACCTTCTCGAAGATACGAAATGCAGATCCAGATTTAAGAACTCTGTATGAAATACCTATCGAGTAGAAAACAAGACAAGTAATAATAACTCAATAACTCATTAATAACGTGATACAACCCATGGGCAAACAGGTGCAGATGGGCACCGATCTCCAGCCTGATACAAGTGAGGAACTGGAGGAAACGAAGCAAGACGGCTATCCAGTCAGTGCATCTGTGCTTTACTGTTTTTGTTCGCATGTATATTGTCATGTGGGGGCATATAAGCGGAAGAATCCACAGCTTCCATTGCGGGGGTCATTTCGTGATTGGGCAAAAAGGAAATAAACACTCAGACATGGAATAGGTAAAAGGGAAACAAACAAGCCAGAGAACGAGGGCATTGGGTTGGTGCCGTCGATGGATAAAACGAAACCCAGGAGACATTTGCGGGAATAAGGCAATGACAAATAAACAATTGACAAGATGCTGATGCTAGCAAAGGAACAAGACCAACACAGAAGACCGAGCGTTTCTGAGGAGAATACAGAGTGGTCAAGAGAGATAATAGAGACACTGGGGAAAAGAGTTATTGGAGAAGGGGAAAATGAAAGAAAGGAAGAAAACGAAAGGAAACAAGGATGGAAAGAAGAATACCACGATTACGTGGACCTAAAAAAGGAAGTACGCGATCAAGAAACTTAGCAGACACAGACCAGCAACAATTTGCACCGGGACACCAGTCTCGGCGGTCTGCTGTTGTTGCACGACAGCGCCGCCCGATTTCTCGGATTCGCCTCCGATCTTGCGCTGCCTGAGGCCCTGGTCAGCGATTCGGTCCTTGAGGTTTTGAATCTGGGTTTTGGCGTCGGAGAGTTGCGACTTCAGTTCGTCGACGGTAGAGGAAGAGGCGCTTGGCGGGGCAGGCGATTCAGCTGCCTGTTGGGTTGAAGGCTCCCGCTTGGGCTTATCTTGGAAATCGGGCGGTGGGATCGGTGACGTGTCGTTGGCCGCCTTGGAGACACCGACAGCGGGGGTCTGGTAGTTGGCGTTGGGAGAGGTATACGCAGGGGGCTCATCGTCGGGAACGTTCTATGAGGGCCACAGATAAGCCGTCTGGCTCGATGTTGTCTCATGGGGCGACGGGGAAACATACCATGCCATTCGTCTCCGCAGCCCCTTGCTCCGCAGCTGAGTCTCCAGCGGGCAGCCAGTTCACACGGATCTTGCGCTCCTGGATCGCAGACTTGGAGGATTTCTCGAACTAGAAAGAGGTTAAGAAGAGATCTTTTGTGGTGTCGATTGGTGAGAGGGAGGAAGGGATGCGTACGATAGAAGTGACATTGGCGAACTCCATATCACGGGTGACGGAGACGGTTTGAACAAGGAACTTGTCCTTGCACTTGGCGTCGGGGGCGGGTTCGTCCTTCATGGCCTGCAAAAGGACTACGAAAAGGGGTCAGAGTCGGTGATAAGCAACAGAGGATACCACAGAACTCACCTTGGACCTCGACGGTCTTTCCGGGCTCTATCCGTCCCGAATTCGGGCGAACACAGTAGCTGTCCAACATCAATACCTATCTAACCACAGACCAAATCAAAACGATGGGAGGCATACTGCTTCGGGGCGGTCGTTTTGACCTGGAAGATGGGGGCTATCAGTATGCGATTGAGTCTCGATAAGTGATGTCATGGACCGTACCTTGAATACGATAGCGTCGGAGTTCTCATTGCTGAGATGCAGGATTTGGCACACTTCACGGTTGAAGGGGCCTGATAAGGGTCAGTATGTTTGCAGCTCGGCCTCGCACAAGGAAATCGATTTCCGAGACTCACGCTTGAAGCCCAGCTCGGGAGGGTCGAGGACGATGGACATGGTGGGCGCGCGAGATGGGCAGGCTCGCGAGGGAAAGAGGGAAAAGATATGGGGTAGCGCGCAGCCAGGGACAGGTGGGAGAGATAGGCAGACCGACAGGAGTGGGCGAAGAAGGCAGGAGATGAGGAAGGAGGAGGAACCCCGACGGGTGTGGCAGGTCTGAGTGGGAAGATGTGGCGGGAAGCCGATTCAGGAGGACAAGGGAACAACGACAGGAGGAAGTAGCGAGAATATTATTCTCCCAACGAGCGATGGTGATGATCGAGCGCCTGATTACGCTCTGGCCTGGATGGGTTTAGCCCGCTTCCCCCCGGGGTGCTGACTCAGCCACGGTCAGGTGATGTCATCACGGGCTTGGGCCGTTGTGTGGTCGCCCTGCTGTCGTTCCTGTCGCAAACAATCATTAGAAGCGCAACCCACTCTCAGACGGATTCAGGCAGATACTACCTCGTGCCCACGTATGACAGGCCCCATTCCATTGCAATGCAACAAGATTCCTTCCTGATATGGCGCTGAATTGACTTCCTCGGACCCCACCGGCTGGACATCCTCGGGACCTTTCAAAGCAACCAGCCACATGGGACAAGCTAAATCTCCATACATGTGATGCTACACATCCATCACTCTTAGTGCGATTTTCTGACGGAACAACGTCAATTTCCTACCTCCGCTTACGAGCCCCTGTCTAGCTCGATCTCAGCTTTGGGTCGTTGGTTGCAGATGATCTAGATTCCCCCACGCCTACGTACAGCTGCATGGACTACCAACAGGCAACAATGATATCAACGTGCATCGAAATCGATCTTACCGCGTATTGAACAATACATCCGTCACACTGCAGTATCACCGAGATTGATGTCGTTGCTCAGGTCATTACGAATCAAGATTTGACCAGCTCATTGTTCACCTTGCATATGAGTCCTCTCATTCCCGACACACCCACTAATAATAGACATGATTCTTTGATTTTAACGACACATGCAAAAATACCAATACTCTGCTCAGTCGATGCATAGATATACGTCATTGAAAAGTATAGCTACCATCAATCAGCACGTCGCTCTCGGTCATATAAGTGGAAGCATCGCTGGCAAGGCAGAGATAGAGACTCTTGAGCTCCTTCGGATGCCCCTGGCGTCCAAATGGTGTCATTCGATATGTCTTGTTCACAGTGACTGGACCAGCTCCCATTCTCGTGTCGAAGAAATCGGGCGAAACAATATTGACCCGGACGAATGCCGTCCACTCCGGCGCCAACGACTTCCCGCAATGCGTGATAAACGCCTTACTTCCATCACAGACGGGAGTGTCTGTAGACAAATTACCAATATGTGCACTCATACTGGACGTAGCAATCGAATTCCCGCTTCCTTGAGGCCGGAAGACCGCTCCAGCATACTTGGCGCGGAAGACGACTCCATTGGCAGGACAACCGTGTCAGTTAAACATAGATGATAATTGTTGAACCAGCTCTCACCGCGAACGTAAATTTGCTCATGATATTCGCTCATTTTTTGATAATATCAGACTCGTAATGGCCATGCCTCTCCTCGTTGATCTATATCCTTCCAGGATACACCTCGATTTTTTTTTACCTCAGCATTAGCAATGAATGCATATATTCGTCTGAAATCGCGTACAACGTTTGCAATGGCCCGTTTCACTTGTTCGGAATCGGAGACTGCAAGACCAATCAGCTTAGCACCCAGGCCAATCACTTACGAGGCTCAACAACGGTCAAATTTGTAGACAGGGGCCTTGATGCTGTGAGCCTAAGCGAAGAGTTCTGCTCTCTTCATCCATACATTCCTCTTAAATGTGTCAGCTAGCTACCTGGCAACTCTCGCTTCTTTCCATCGTCCAATAAGTCATGAATTATACTATATGTCAATACCAGTGTTGGCCTCGACCATAGTCTCCGAAATAGCATTAGTAATGCCATCAACTGCACAAGTCACAACGGTAACTTGCCATCTTGAATTGCTCTGAAGAGTTGGAAGACTTGGTCGGAAAAGGAGGAGGGATCCTTCCCGAACTCGGGTGCAATTAGAGACGGTCATAGAAATCGTGCTGACAATTGGTAGAGCTCGTTGAGTTGATTTGTGGTTGACCAGTTACCTAGATATGACATGTACTGCTTTTTATACATTGCTTTAATGACTTGTAATGAGATGTCGGCTGCCTGTCCGCTGGACATGACGGGACTTACTCGGCATGGGCGACCTGCCCTCTTCTGATAGGATCGTGCTTGCGATCCAGAGATGTGCATGTAGCTAATCATGGTCTTTTCGAAGCTACGCTGCTGCGGTACTTTATTAGCGGCACGCGGAGAGCCCCGACATGGGCAGAGGATACAGATTCGGCGTAGGTAATACAAGTCCCAGGAAGGCTTCGAGCGTACCCCACAGTATACTCGACATCAAAAGACATAATATCTACGTTTCATGAAGCTCGGGCTTTCCGGCTTATATACAAAATTTTTAAGCCAGGCACCGTACGAGAGGCATGACGATGAATCTGAAGGTGCCCAACAAATACACAATCAATCAATATGATCCTCTCTACCGCCCGGTAGGCATGACTATATGACGTCCATCGTTTGATCAAATGCTAGGCGAGATCACGTGGCCACGGTTCCGTGAGCTTTCCCAAAGGTGTTGAGTTGCGTCAAACTTACATCTCTCTACCACATCCTCCCCTCATGGTTGTCAAGCACTTTATTGTTGGGTGACAATACAACCCGAGGTCGAGGTTTCTTCTCCTTGTTCTTTCAAGGCCCATGGTAAAAAATCCGACACTGCCTTCCTTGAAGAAATGACGCCTTGAGTTGGACTACCTAGCGGTGATAGCTTCACCATCCGAGCTTGGTGTTGAGCGACGACGGCCCCTCCCCCTTGATCGTCCCACTCCAAGGCAGGCATCTCAAGTTAAGTACCTACTCCTACTTACTCTAGCCTAGTTAAATAGGTAGTATTGAGTACCTATCCCGGCATGACCCAATATACATAGTCTTTTTGTCTAAGAGCAGAGGGAACAAGCTGCTGTTCTGGAACACTGTCGAGCGTCTAGAAGAAAGTGAACTTAGTAGCTTCACACAAGCTGACCTTGCCTTTGCGTCTCTAGAATTCGAATTTAAAAGTGGTTAGTGACGATCCATAATACTTTATCCGATTGAAATTTAGAGACGCCATGCCTGACATTCTGTGCACTGCTGTGACTTAGCTACACGATATAGTAGGAGTAAGTACAAGTGGCCGTTTTCAAAATTCGACATTATAACGGAAGATCATTAATGTTTTAGCTAGGGTTACAGGCTCATCAATGCGATATGGGGTTCTGGTCGCTCAGCAGTTGACTTAGATTCTTTGATGGGCAGAAGTACAGGAACGGAGAGGAGAGCACTGGTGCGGGGTACATATCCCCATCTGTGATATTTCTTAGATCTTGAGGACGCAGGCAGCTTCTCTTACCTTTTGAAAATATCAGCGAGTGGTGAAAAATGCCCTTTCTTGTCAGATCCGGGGCTCCTTTGCATTTGTATGGCGTTTTGAGACATAGATTCAGGTACCTAGTTGAGTCAGTCACTGGGTGGTGGGCAAGGCTCCAATAATTGGTGGTAGTTGGCTGTAGGCGGGCGTTACCGAATCGAGCGATACGTCACCTGGCAAGCTCATCTCTAACCTGACCTCTCAACTACCCTCCCAACGTCGACTTTCTCCCTCACAACTGTCGCACCTGCATCTGTATTTCGATTGCAGATAAACCAAGCGTCCGGATTATCGCGACCGACCTCACGAAATCTTCCATCGCTGTCCCAGAACCAGCTTACTCTCCAACCACTACCCCGCCCGTCATTCTACACCGTCGCCCAAACTCCTCGCACTTCCCTTCTTCCCATACCCTTTGGACATTCAAAATGGGTACTTCCGACCTAGACCAGCTCATTGACATGGGTTTCGAAAGAGAACGTGCAGAGCTTGCAGTGAAACAGACTGGTGGCCGTGAGTTATCATCCCCCATTTCAGTCACATTGCAGTAGTCAAAACAGCTACTGACAACCATGTCTACAGTCCAAGGTGCACTAGAATGGCTCGAACAGAACCAAGACAAATCTCTCGATATGATCCAGTCTGAACTAGCCGCGAAAGATGAAGATGAGCCGCCGGCGCTACAACCTGGTGAGGAAGCTCGAAGCCTGGTCTGCAACGAGTGTGGCAAGAAATTCCGCAGCCAGGCCCAAGCGGAATTCCACGCATCCAAATCGCAGCACACGGATTTCTCGGAGTCTACGGAAGAAATCGCTCCTCTGACTGAGGAGGAAAAGAAACAGAAGTTAGAGGACCTGCGGCAGAAGCTGGCCGAGAAGCGGGCCGGGCAGTCAGAGCAGGATAAGATTGACAAGAAGCGAAACGAGGTATATCTCTATGTGGAAAACACTTTCACAGGAGTATTATCACTAACTTGATTTAGGAAATCCGGCGAAAGAGCACCAAGGAATCCCAAGATATCAAGGAGGAGCTACAACGGAAGCAGCAGATGAAGGAAGCCGCGAAGAAACGGGCGGAGAAGCAGGCTGATATTGAAGCAAAGAAGCGGGTCAAAGCAAAGATCGAAGCTGATAAGGAAGAGAGACGGTTGAAGGCTGAGAGAGAGAAGGCTGAACGTGCCGGCAAGGCGCTCCCCGCCCAAGAAGTTGCGACTCCCACTGCTTCTGGCCCTGTTGCATCCAAGCCTGCCTCCGCCTACACTGAAACACGGTTGAGATTCCAAACTTCCAAGGGAAACGTTATTAAGTCTCTGCCTGTCACCACCACATTGTTCGAGGTTGCTGCGGCTCTTAAGGAGGAAGATGGGATCGAAGTTCAAAGCTTCTTCCAGACATTCCCCCGGAAAGTTTTCGATGCGGAGTATTTTGGGGAGTCGTTGAAGGACCTTGGCCTTATTCCTAGTGCAAGCCTGGTGGTTCAGTGATCTTCATATCTTCCGATACATGCGAGTCGGCATTGTTTTTCTTCCACCTTAAATTCGACCATCGAAGGGGTGGTGGGGTTACGTAGATGGGG
>RHLO01001161.1:0-13330 GCA_003719415.1 Aspergillus olivimuriae
GAGGACGCGCACGGTTTCGGGGAGGGGTTCGGAGGGGAAGGAGGGGTGGGGACTGGGGTCGCCGTAAGCGAGGAGGAGGAGCCGGACTGTTTCATTGTTAGCCATTGATCTTGAATGGGGTTGTCTTGGAGGGTGCGGTGTTGTAGCTGTAGCTATGGTGGTGATAGCTGTAGTTGTGGGTGTGGGGGAGACACCTACGTTCAGACGCAAAGTTCATCTGGCCCTTGTGCCTGGCGGCACGGGCGCGAGGTTCCGCCATCTTTCTAGCGGGTTTCTTGTTTTGGTCGACGTCGACGGCAGTGGTGGTGTTGGTGGTGGCAGGCTTGAAGGCAGGACGGTAGCCCGCGCGGATTAGGGCAGTATCTTGCGGAGAGAACGGCCAGGGAGGAGCGAGAGAATCCAGCACATGGCCCGATTGGGGCGGTCGGGAGGAGCGCGTGGAGGTACGAGTCGCGGGGGTCTTCTGCGCCGGGCGACGAGCAGGTGGTTTGGACGGTCGCGATGACGAGGATACGGCGCAGGCGGATGGGATGGCGGAGGGCAAAGGGCTCGGTGGCGACGAGGCCAGACCGCGCTGGCGGTGAGAGGGGCGGTTGGCTCGGGGCATGGCGGCAGAATTTCCCCGGCGGGCTTACGGCTTCAACGACACCGTTTCCACTTCTGGTGTGTCGTCTGGGGAGAAACACAACGCTAGTGGTGTGCGCGGAGCTATTCAAGATGGTGAGTGAATGCTGATCGTTGCTGGTGTTGTTTCTGGTGAGAGGAGAGAGACAGAGAAGGGGGAGGAAGATCTAAGCTGTCATTGTTTCCACACATTGGATCGATCATTCAGCAAGATCGTACTGACCATTGTCCTGAACAGTCGGCCCTTTTCAACTTCCAATCACTTCTCCTGGTATTCCTACTCATCATCTGTACGAGCACCTATGCCCACTCCATCATGCCGGGGATTATGGACCGGAACCAGAATGGGTACGTCATCCGACGAAGCTGTCTCAGCTCAAACTGAGCCTGGAAGCAACTGGCTAATGTCTGGCAGCTTCTTTGGTATATTCTGGAAATGCGCGCGGATTGGCGAACGGCTGAGCCCCTACGTCAGTATCTGCTGCATGGCGATGGCTGTAAGTCCACAGAAACACTCCTGGCTGAGAGATCACACCCTAACGGAACACCCATCTAGGTTTCCATCTTCTTCGGCAGTTGATTGCATCCCGTTTCTGTCCCTGATGATTTAAGATAGCATGGTCCGCCTCCCAGGCAATCGGCGTTTGTTTTCGTGTGCGTTGGTCTGCACGAATATCACCACGAGTTTCATGAGTGTTCGCTTTTGGTTTGTACATAATGTGATACGGTTTCGGTCTACATGTCAAGCGATTTGGATTGTCAGACTGTTTCGATTTCACATATCATAATAAATGATAGAGATAATCCCCTGCGGATCTCCGGGTTTCGTCCGTGGTGTGTCTGTCATGTGACTCACATCCAACCGTAATATACATCTATTGGTACAGTGATGTTCTATATATCCATAGGTATGCTCAAATGCTTAAACGCCCATCTAGCCAATCCGAACGAAGGGTATCATATCTTAGGTTCCATCCTCTGCCTCAGCCGCTGCAACCCCTGGTCAAGCAGCTCCTCATTGTCCACCACGCCCTCCTCGCTGTCAGGAGGCTCCAAAGCGGACTCCGTCTTGAGAACATCCGACTCAGACTTCTTGTCCAGCTCTTCAACAGCAATCCACAAACGTTCCGGGTCCCGGAGATAGCGAAGGCACTTCATCGTGTATGCATCGATGCTGAACCCTTGGTCTTCCATGGCCTTGATGGTCTTGGCGATTTCCGGGATGTTCTGCGAATTGGCATACCCGTTGATGATTGTATTCCACGTCACCATGTTGTATTCCACCCCGTGCTTGGCCATCATCTCACGTACCTTCTCTGCCGCGAGAGGCTGTCGGTTGAACACGAATGCGCTCATCAGTAGGGTCCATGTCCGGACGGTGGGTTTTATAGCGACGATTGCGCCGTCTTGCTTCTTCCGACTGGATTCTTGCTCCGTCGCCGACTGCAGCATGTCTTCGACGAGTCGGACAGATGGTCGCAGTCCTCGAGGATCATTTCGGAAGGCAGTGAGGAACTCATTATAGGTATGATCTGTTGCCGCGAGTGGGGCGATGGTCTTATGTCCGCTGAGAACAAGAGAACGATATTTAGAGTAGACGAGCTGTGCGTTGAAGATATGCTTCTGACAGCGAAGATACGTCGCAATCATTAGGTACAGCGCGACAGGAGAGGGCGGTAGGGCGTCACCCCCGGGAGGAGGAGTGTATTCGGGAGGGATGATGCCGAGCTCCTTGAGAGGCGTAATGTCGTGTAGCTGGTTATACATGTCCAGCATGGAATAGAAGATAGCATTAGGGTCGGCGTCCGGGTCGGCATGTTTCGCCGTGAAGAGAAAGTGGGCGTGGAACATCTTACTCGCGATCCAGGGGTTCTTGTGGAGTTCGTCTCGCGACCGGATTTCCTGGACTAACGACTGTACGCGCTCGCGGTCTCCGCGAGAGACGGCATCGCTGAGAAGCGTAAGATAGGTATATGAGTCTGGCTGCAGGTCTTGGCTCTTCATAAAGTTCAGCATGTCGAGGCCTAACTGCGGATCTCCGGTTTGAAAGGCGTTGGTCAAAACCACATTCATCATGTCGCGATCAGGTCGCACCCCGAGTTCGAGAAGTCGCGGGAGGATACGAAAGTTGCGTCCTTCTGGCTCATCCACCACCGAGTCGAGCAGTAGGAGTTTGCAACAGTGACGCTTGACAGCTTCCGAGTCCAGCGAGAACTTGTACTGTCGCAAATCCTGCAGCTTTTGAAGCGCATCGATGGCAGTGTCGATGTCTCCAAGATCGGTAAACCGCCGCATAAAACAGAGGTATGTTTCCGCTTTCATATGCGCACGCCTTTCGTTGGCAAGTTCATATGCCCGGTAGACACCAGCGGGTCGGGCTTTCTTCACATAAAGTCGAATACCTTTCTGAGGCAAAAATAGGATAGGCCAGGTCTCTGGGTTTAGGCACGTCTCAATGACAGATTCATAGCTGAGGGAATCGATCTCTTGGCGCTTCAACTCTTCGGAGTGGAAGCCATCCAGGTACAAAAGACAGTCTGCGACCATGATCAGCACTGGCTTTTCTGCACTCTGGCAGGTGACCAGTAGGAACTCCAATGCCCTCTCTGGTGAATGCACCATTAACCAGAGAGATAGGCGCATCCAATGGTCTGATCTCGCTTTTTTATCCAACTTCTCCCAGTGCTTTCGAAAGTCCCCCAGACAGTCGGTTTCAATCATCGAGACGAGGTTTTTGTCTTCCTTGCTCAATTGCAAGAATGTCAAATCTTTGGGTATCTCTCGCCCGTAGAACTTGGCCTTGTAGATGTTGGTACAGTCGGCCCTCCATTGACGAACTCCCTCCCCATTGTGGAACAAAGATTTTGCTCTGATTGTTGTTTCCAAGTCGATAGTCTCCTGGCTGACCAGCCTTTGCTTGGGGGTAATTTCCCCGTTGACAACTGTAAGTGTATTATACACAATTCGGGGACGACGGCGTCCAACAACTGGTTTGTCTCCCGCAAGTGACAAGACTCGTGCGCCAGAACGGGTCCTCCGAAGAGACGCCGATTCTGCTGGTGTTGTGAATGTGTCGGCATCCTGAGTTGCGGCAGAGGGCCCGGCCTCGAGGTTTTCCGGGTTTGATGTCGGATGAGCGACGGAGTGCTGATCGGTGACGGGAGTATTGTGACGAGAGGTGGACCGGTTTACATCATGACCGACAATCCCAATATCGTGCGAGGGAGAGACACTGGCTTTGGACGCATCGTCGACAAGACTTCTCGTACCTGCGGCGTTTCCGCGGTGTTGATACCCATGTCCCAGACGCAGCCTCAACTGCAGTCCGGCGCTGAAGCGGGAACGCAGGAGATGGTGCGGACACAGTGACATTCAGGATTCCGTGGCTGCATACATCGGATAAAAGGAGAGGAATGCACTTGGTGAGAATCGAACAGATTGAACGGAGGAAGATTGTCGGAGTCGAGCAAGATGGAGAAATCCGCCCGAATTTGCTCCGGCGCGGATGTGGCTGGTGGGCGGTGGCGCAGGTCAGTATCCGCGCGGGCAGAATCACCGCTCCAGCTCGACAGTTTTTACCAGTCGCAAGAACCCCACTGATCTCGAACATCTGTGACCGACGGAGCCTTGTCTAGGACTCAGCTCTTATCCTACACGATATACCTGCCATTGCGTCCATTCTTCAGCTCTTAGCGACCCCTCATATCCTACAAGCCTTCACACAATGTCCTCCAACCATGCCTCGCTGGATGCGGCGGCCACCGAGCGCAAAGCTCGCCTCGCAAAGCTTGCGGCCTTGAAGCGGAAGCAACCCGAACCGGAGACCTCAGCAGATTCAAACGCCCAGGATCAGGAGATGGGAGAGGCCGAGTCGGAGGTTTCCACTCGATACCTTTCTGGCCGCAACTACGACGCCGAAACCCGTGGACCGAAGCTGGGCTTCGATATCGCCCCCACCGAAGGACAGACTACGTTGGAAGCTCAGGCGGCAGGAATTGCCAAGGCCACTGCAGAGCAAGCAGCGAAGGATGAGGAGGTCGACCAGCCAATCGACCTGTTCAAGCTGCAGCCGAAGAAGCCCAATTGGGACCTCAAGCGCGACCTAGACGCCAAGATGGAGATCCTCAATGTGAGGACGCAGAACGCTATCGCCAAGCTTGTACGACAGAGGATAGAGAATGCCCAACGTGCCGCCAAAGCGAAGGGGCCCGCGAAGGGCGATCAGGAAGGCGAGGACGTTGGAATTGAGGGTGAGATGCTGGTCGAGGGAATCCATGTCCGGGAGAGAGAAGAAGAAGAAGAACGGAGGGAATTGGATGATGATGAAGTGGCATGATTGTGATATGATACCCGGGGGGAAATGTACATGCATCTCGCGATTTGGTCTCATCATTCGTCATCTTGCTCTGAGGCGCTTTTTATGGATTCTGGGTTGTTCGCGGCGTTGAGGGTGCTTGCATAACTACTTAACATGATAAAATTTTGTTCATTTCCATATCGTCCTTTGTTCTGCTCTTATTATTATAATACAGGGTCAAAGTCCAAGTCGCTCGCAATGCGGCACGAGCGCCTCTTGGACGAGACCGAAGCAAGATATTGCACACAGTCCCTTCTTTTATATTATTACCTTTTTGCTACTCATATTTCCCAAGGAGAGCCCCCTTACCCTTATAGATTCATGGCTTGTGTCAACGCAAGACGTTTGCTGTAAGGACTCAGGCTTCGCTCCTTTCGGGGCGGAGGCGGAGGTTGTTCTCTCGCTCTCCCACCATGACCTCGGGCATGTTGACTCTCTGGGGCATCGGTACGGTCCATTCGGTCGGGAGTGACGGATCGTCTTTCTCGCCCGTATCGGCTGGGCTCACCACTTCGACTCCGCGTTCGCTCTCGTCGGCCACCAGACCCCGGGACATTTCTAGCTCGGCCGCGTTGCTCAGGGCTGGATTCGCGATGTCTCCGTCGGGTGTTGCGATCACTTGTCCATTCCCGCGACTTTGAACGATCCCCTTCCCCGGAAGAGTAGGAGACGGAACGATCGGAGGAGTCGCTGTACCGCCGCTTTCTCGTTCTGGATGGCCGGGAAGATCTGGACCTCGCACGGTCATGTCCCCTTGCAGCATAGCTACTGCGGTGAGGGGACTCTGAATGAGACCGGCTGGTGGATATCGTAGATACAGAGCTTATAGAATGTGAAGAGGCCGATCGAGCCCGTTTTGAGGTTTGCGTGTGTCTATCCAAGGGGTCTGCCTCATCCAGGTCTCTCTTGCGGCCTCGCTCTTCCTCCCGTTTGGCCAGGATTTCATCTGCGGTTCCTTTCCTAGACGGGAGTTAGCTTTAATCAATCACATCAGCGACGATGTACCACTTACGGGTTCAAAATGTCACTGGGGACTGTGGTCGACAGCTGTGGACGTAGTTTAGGGTTCTGTAGTTGCTGGGTGCGCGACGGACGGGACACATATGGTCTGTCTTGGGCAGTAGCAGAGCATTCATAGCTATAGTGCCGTGCAAATCGGTCAGCTCAGGATTCATCTCCCCGCGGGAGCAGGGATACATATCTCGTTTCAAACATTTTTGACAGAGGGTACTGGCGGAGGCCTTGGTCGGGCCCCGAGCACCGGGGGCGTTACGATAGCGATTCATGGCCACAGAGGGGATATGCGATCGTTATGGAGAGGGTTGTGAGCAGCCAGAGGGGATCAAGCCGGAGTATTAGGTCGTCAGGCTCACTTCTGCGACTGAATAACCCCGTTGGGAGGCATCTGCTCCGCGGCTGTCCCGGCCAATGTGTGGGTCGGGCCGAGCGCGGTAAGCGCGCGGCTGGGCGGCCCACGACGAGGGTGACAAGCGAAATGGAAGCCGAGCCCGATCATCGTCTGGTCCGTTTGTTCCTTCCCAGGTGCAGCCCAAGACAGCCAAAAAGTCATCGCTCCCCCTCAACGCCTTTCGCCTCGTCTGGACGCTGCCGGCTTCTGGCGTTCGACAGCCTTCCGTGCCCCGCGTGCTTCCTGGCTTCCACAGTAGGAGGACCCTCTCCCCCTCCTCTTCCCCCTCTGAGAGAGAAAAAAAGAAAAAGACAGAACCATGATCCAGTCGTCCTGACCATCGTGTAAGACTAGTCCTTTGGCGTTTCTCTCTCCAGCACGACGTGGCGCCCTCTCAGGTCCTGACTTCAACCAGCGTTCCCTATGGCGAAATACGTTTTTCAGAGTTATGTTGTCTTTCTTTTTGGGATTGTGTGAAGTGGGATCTTTGAATGGCTTTTTGTCAATCTGCAACTCGGTTTCGTCTCTGTGAATCTCGCAACGTTTGAACTTCAGACGCCCAATTCCTCTCGCCGTGTCGTCCATACCCTTCTTCTCCGACGTTCATCCGATCCCCTCCTATACGTTGTACCTACGGTCGAAGAAAAAAGACGAGATCTATCCCCGAGAATCTCGACACAACCATGGCGTCAACCCATCCAACCGGAGACGGCCATCGTCTCTCGTTTGCAAAGGTACGTGGCTCGAGTGCGCAGACTGCCCGCTGCGGTTCAACCCTTCTGACCTGGCTCGAAGATCACTGCCATGGCCCCACCATCGGATCCAAAAGGAAATAACGCATCTGACAAATCCCTATCATCACAGTCTGAGTCGCACAATTTGAAGGAGACCCTGCCCGTCCAGGGTGCCTCAGGTACCCCTCCAAACGTGGTCCATGCCATAAATCAGAGCGTCGACGGTCTCGCACATGCAGTGCAGAACGTTCACATCGACCGGAAGAAAGACCAAGAAAGTCCGGACATCTCCAGTGAAACACACGAGAATGGACCCCTAAAACGGGAGACCTCATTTGATGATGATCAGACCCATCTCTCGAACTCTTCGACAAAGCCGACGAGTTTCGATTCAAAGAGTATGGCATCGGTCACCACCTTTGCCATGGATGAAAAGGACTCCCTGCGGCCTGATGATAGTGCCAGTGTCCAAGCGATCGATGAGGAGGAATGCCTCTCGGGCCCTGCCTCGGGTGCGCCCAACTCGTTGACGGGATCGGAATCCGGTGTTCGTGGCTTGAGGGACATTCAAAGGGCCCGAGCCACTTTGCAACACGCAGGTCCCTTGTTCAACGAAGGTAGTCAGCGAGTGAACGGTGCCATGATGCCGGACTCGATGTCCAATAACTTCATCATTCCCGGGCATGAGGCTTTCCAAGGTGGTCAACCTATTTCGATGCACCCTTTCCCTCTGGAACCAGATGAGAAGCTTCTCGAGGCGATGAAGTCCCCGAAAGACCGGCTTCTCATTCTGCAATTGGAGGAGAAGGTTCGGCATTTCATTCAGCATTCAAAGTATGTTTCATCCCATCTTCCGTATCCACGCGGTCCGATTTTTGACTAGGACCAGGGACCAACAATCTTTGGAGCTTCCTCCTTCCAACGCCTTCGGTCGACTTTTGGCGCATAAGTTAGGCGATTACTATCACTTGACCCATTTTGTCGATAACAATGTCACCTCCGTTAGACTTCATAGAACGCCCTTCAGTCGTCTGTGAGATTTTCCCTTGGTTCTTTTGACTTCTGGGCCGTCTTTGCTAATCGTCCTAGACCTACGCCTCTCTCTGCTATTCATGCTTCGACCAACAATACTCCTCCTCCAGCTATGCCGGCAATGAAGATCATGCGCCGTAATGATGGAGAGCGCCCGTCTCATGATGGCAGCACAGCCGCAAGTTCTGCCGTGCCCTCTAAGACGGGTTCCGAAGCCGGTGATAGCCTCAACGACGGCGAACGCGGAGGCTCCTCAGCGGGAGCCACCCCGGCTAAAGATCGATTGACTTTGACTCGGGAAGAACGGGAAGCCAAATATCAGGAAGCCAGGGAACGCATCTTTCGTGATTTTCCCGAGTCCAAGTCTTCAGATGGCGGGAATGGCGATCAAAGCAACATGTCTCGTTCGAGTTCCACCAGCGGACGAAAGAAGACGCAGAGACAGAAGACTCCGCATGATGACAGCTTTGAGGTTCGGTCTCAGTACAATGCGTATTACCCAGGCACGCAGTACTCTCAAGGTCCGATGCCGTACAACGCCTCTATGAATGAGCCTTCATTCCATACTCAGCCCTTCATGGTCGGACCAGGTGTCGCTCCGCCGAACATGAGTTATGCCTCTCAGGGTCAGAATAGCACCATGTATTCTAATCCCATTGGCATGAACACGATGCCGCATTACTCGATGCCGGTGTCTCCTCAGATGGCCCCGAGTGGACCCTGGCAGAATGGAGCGGTTCCCCAGTCTCCTTACTCTGGGTATGCATCCATCAACCAGTCTCCAGCCATGACAACAAAATCATCCCCAGCCTTGAACAGCTACCCTACGCCAAATGGTATGCAGTACCAGCAAACCCCTCCTGGCTGGTCCTCCCCGCAGTATCAGGGAGCCTACCAACCCTCCACCCATCGGAATCCGGCTATGCAGTGGTCCAATTATCAACCTCAGCCGGTTAACCCAACGTCGTACCCGTACACGCAGTATCCCGGCCAACACATGAACCCTGCCATGCAAAGTCATCCCGGTGTGCACCCTATACCTGGAAGCTTCAATAGATCCCATTTCAATCCCCAGACCCGCTCTTTCGTTCCCGGTGGTGTATCATCGGGACGACATCCTGCTCAAGGGGGCCAACACGCTATGAATTCATACGCTACAATGCAGGGAAGTGTGCAGTCTCAGTGGAGCGGGATTCCGGATGCGACGAAAGCTGCCGAGCTACAGGGACGAGGCCTGCCCACTGGCGGTCGAGACTCCATCGCGAAATGGGGAACGCCTTCCCATCTGCCCCCGAAACCACCGCCCTCAGAAGTTCCGTCGGAGTTCGACCTCAAACATCGTCCTGGTGCTCATGCAGGCAGCAGTGCTCCGGCTAGTAACAATGGTCCCCTGGTGGTTTCTGGAGGGACAGTTCTACCGCGGGCAAGTTAGGCACGATCGAGGAATAGTGGTTTTGGGCTGGTAAATTTGTACAGTAGTTGGGGTATACCCGGTGCATCTTGTCGCATTATGGTGTGGGCAATTCATTTCGATGATGATTAAGCTTCATCATCTTTTCTCTCTTTCTTTCTTTTCCGTTCTCTTAGCTTCTTTATCTCTGGCAGATGAGAAGAAGGGAAGTGCCTGACGAAGCGGTCAATCCAGTCTTGTGCAACCAATTTGTTTGCGTGTCTGCGTGATTGAGGGTTGCTGAGGGAGATCGCGGTCAGTTTCTGGTTGCTTTTCGATTTCGATGGGTCAGGCGATGAAGACACTTTCTTAGATACATAAAGTTTGTCAAATCCAATCTACCTTCGTACACATGGAAATCGCCGTTCACGAAATGAAGATCATTAAGGTAGGTGGCAGTCGGCGTGTCCCATTATGGTATGAAGGAATCTCGATTTCATTTCACTTCTTTTCGACATGGCTTCCACAAGCGAGAAAGCCTGATTTACATAGGATAATGAGACAGCAGCTAAAATTACACGACGTGCGGACCAACCAGAGATATAGAAAACAAGCAGGCAAACACAAACCAAAGGAACCAAGAGATGATAGAAGATACAGAAGACGACGAACCGCGCCTCGAGCAATCGCCAAAACAATGCCATTCGTTTTTGATTCCAGACCAGACCCGAACCTTTCCTACTCATCTGATTTTCTTTCCATTCCGTTCTTTCTGTTCGGTTCCGAATCCGGGGCTCAACAATGCATCCATACAAACCACACTAAACCTACACCTATTGCTGACCAGTTGGCGTCTTCGTATTGGGAGTATCCTTGAGCCGCAGGTGCTGAATCGCCTCTTCGAGGTCACTGACACCGTCTTTCCGGAAGCGGGTCACCTTGCGGACGTTGAGGGTGGTCAGCTCGTTGAGGGTGTCGAAACCCTTGGAGCGTTCGCGAGCAACAGTGCGGGCGGTCATGGCAAAGCGCATGTCCTTGGGGCCGTCGACGAGCTCGAGGATGGCGCTCGGAGCTTGGTCGTCTTTCTTGGGTTCGACGCGGAGGACTCGTGTGTAGCCGCCGGGACGGTCGGCGTAGCGTTCGCGGAGGGGGCCGAAGAGTTTGGGGAGGAGTTCGTGTGGGGTCTGTAGGAGGGGGACAGGTTAGTATTGGTCGGGCTTTTGTGTCTTGTCTTGTCTTGTCGATGTGATGTGATGTGGATTGAGTTCTACTTTGTTTTGTCGGGGTGGGATGGATATCGGGAGGGGAAATGGGTTCTTTGCCCCCATGTTCATGTGGGAAAGTGTGGGAAAGTCACGCAGGGATTGTTGAGGACGTGAAGTGGCGCTGCAATTCTGGAGGGCATGGGTACAGGCAACGTACGAAGAAAACGGTCAATGCTCGTCTCCGGCTGGCTTCGGTGTTCTTCTTGCCCAGGGTGATCAGCTTCTCGGCCAGTCGTTGGGCCTCCTTGGCCTTAGGCCATGTTGTCGTGATGGACTCGTGTTGGAAGAGGGAGGTAACGAGGTTTCGGAGGAGGGCCTGTCGATGCGACGACTTGCGGCTGAGATGGCGGTATTTGGTCGCGCCGCCGGCCATGGTGATGGGAGATTAGTGGTTGGTGGAGGGTCGAGGTTGGAGATTGCGGGTGCGGATGTGGGTTGACGGACGGGCGGATGCTCGCGGATCGAGGAGCGGATGGAAGAGTCGGACGTGAGAGGGAGGGAGAGGGCGAGTTGTGAGAAGGAGAGCGACAGTGTTGGAGGAACGCAAGCGATGAAGTTGAAGTTGAAGCGGGAAAGATTCGAGTGTCCGCTGTAGCCAATCGGAGGGCCCAATGGGATCCGCCCGTGAACTCCTGCTGCAAATCAGTCTCTCTCTTCTACTACACACTCTCTCTCTCTCTATCACTCTCGGCACCTCTTCTTCTTCAGCATCCACACTCACGACACTGACAGCACCCTCTTGGTGCTTCCGACTCCTGTCGCCAAAGAACACCTTTTGTCCCTGTCTCTTCCCCCTTCAGCCGGCTGGGGTGATTCGCAACCACCGTCGACCCTTGATCCATTACCATATCGCGAAAGGGCCGTCCCCGCTTGCGGTGCAACCACCATTCTTGTCTTTCGCCCAGTTCAACTTGGACTGCATATTCTTCCATCACGCTCACATTTCTCCACAAAATGGGGTTCTTCTCTGGTTTTGTAAGTTGCGCTGGAGCAGGCTCCATCACCCCCGAAGACTAACCCGGAGAACAGTTCAGCGGGTTCGCCCTGACCACCTCCGTTCTATACCTCTCCGTCCAGGTGCACCGGTCCAACCGTCTCGAACAGCGCAGTTTGATCCGTGAACAAACCGAATGGATCAATGCGCTGGCCTCCCCAACCGGTGCCTACGACCGCCGCCTCATCCCGCGGGAGATCCTCAAACCGGAGAAGACCGAGCCGATGGAGCCTCGGCGACACGCCATGAAGGATATCCTCAAGCATCGCTGGAACGAAGAGGTTCATACGCTGGCCAAAAAGGCAGCCGAGACCCGCTGGGAAGATATACGCGACACGGCAGGGGAAAGTTGGAAAGTTCTCTTGCGCCTCGTGAAAAAGGAGTAAAAGTGTATTGTTGGTTGTGATGCGGATACATATATGCATACTTGGTGTTGCTCATGTTTTCTGGGCCCACTAGGTTTTGATACCCTGTGATTGTTATTACGAGCGGCTAGCGCTATGCTATTGTTTGGTTTTGCACATGGAAATTATGTTTGTCGCTTTGACGCTCAGACACTCAGTCTGCTCCTTGATGAGTCGCTCTCCAGTAAACGGAAAGGCGGAGGATCCTCTTGCGAATGTTTCTGGTAGATATCTGGGTGGAGGGTGTGAGCTGTGTTCTTGGCCGTGATCACCTCTATTTACCGGGAGGAATCGCACTCGTAGCGTGTCATGTGCTGTTGCTCGGTGGCAAGAATATGACTTTCACTCCCCTCAGCGGTGGTCTGATGAACGAGCTTGACGTGGTTCTGTACTTTCCGATCCCCAAAGTACTTCAGCTGGTGCTGGTGGTCGAATCCGTCGCCGAGCTCACACTCTCACTATCACTCCAGATATCGCGACTTTCCCGCTCAACCGCACGCATCGCCTGCGCGACCTCTTCCAGCTTCGCCACCACATCGAGGACGCCATTATTCACTCGGTCAAAGTACCGATCATTCGCATCGCGTCGCTCTCTCGCCAGAAGAAGATCTTTCTCCGTCTCCTCGTCTAGGTTCTTCGCCGAGTCCTCAGCGACGGGCGCCGGTTCGGCGGTGGTAGCCGTCGCGCGCGAGTTATTCCGGGGCGGGGCAGCGGTGGCTTTACCGGGAGTATTTTTAGCATCAACGACCTCATCTTCTGCCTCGCTTCGCGCCCAGGCATAGGCTAGCTTCAACTGCTTCATGCGGAGGTCTTCGCGGGCCTCGGAATGCTTCTCGCCAAAGACGTGCTCGCTCGTCACGGCGCTGAGTTCGACTTCCGACAGGGCGTTCTGCATCTCCTGCCAGATGGCGTCGGAGCGGTCGACTTCCCCTTTGGACTGCGTACGAGAGAGAAAGGGGGAGAGTGAACCGGGGGCTTCGAGGTTCGCGGCTCGAGAGGAGCGACGCTGCTGGAGCGGAGGGGGTGGAGGACCGCCGGTGGAGGATACGGCGGGCACTGGCGGAGCGAGGGAGAGGTTGGACGCATTGTGGGAAGGGGGGCCTTGGAAGAGCACGGGGGGAG
>RHLO01001166.1:0-16704 GCA_003719415.1 Aspergillus olivimuriae
GGGGAGAGCGGGAGTGGAGTGGGAGGGCAAAAGTGGAGAGAGTGTGAGAGCGCGAGCTCGAATGGAATAAAGAGAGGTATTGTAGAAGTTGAATGGGAGTGGGGGTAGGTCGGGGCTATCTGGACCCGTGACCGTGGTCCTCTAAATGGATGTTGGCCCTCTGCAACCCCTCATGAGCCTAGAGCCCCTTTTCCAAGGAAGCATTCAAAAGAGGAGCGAAGGTCGGATGAATGATTGCGAAATGGTCGAGCGTGTTTTTGGACCCTGTCCGAAGGCGAGCCCACGCAGAGGAATAAAAGAAAATAAATCCCTAGACACCAGGGGTCAAATCGAATCAAATGACCCAGCGGCACGCTCCCTCACACAGCAGCACGCAGAACACGGCGCACACACTCATCCTGAGTCTGGCGGGCGGTCGAACAACAACGGGAATGACAGAGATCCCCAGTGATTGTGGAACATACCGCACGCGGGGAGGAGCGCAAGGGACCAATGTCGTCTCGCCAAAGCTCTCCCGAGGAGGGGCGGCAGAGAGTTTTCCAACGAAAACCAATGGTTCATGCAGGCCGGGGCGGAAGACGCCAGCACGATCTGCCTGTTAGTGGCCGAGGGAGCAGACGAGTGTCAATAGTTCGGGCCACCGGTCCCTAGGGCTTTAGCCTCCGGACGGAAACAGGAAAGGGGAGGGTGGCTCCTGCGCCAGACCATGCATGCCCAGTCGTCCTCTGGCCAGGATGACACCAACTTCCTGCAAGACTCAATCGCTTCCAGTCCATGAAAAGTTAATAAACTTGGCTGCAGTGTCACCCGGACGGACACAGAGTTGCCGATAGGACTGCCTACCGGCCGTGGAAATGGCTCAGTGCTCAGTCGCGGTCGATGGCGATTGATCGCGCAACGAGTACAGAAAAATTATTATTATATTGCAGAGAGACAGGTGGAGATTCGACTCTGCAGTCCATTGGGAAACGATCGTCCACGCTATTTGTCACGCTCGAGGCTCAACGAACGACGGCCGTCCACTAGTACGAGTCAGCGCTCTGTCACTTCTCCTGACACCACCAGGTCAAGTACCTAATTAATTTTCCTTGAGAGCTCCCGGTCCAGGCCTTGTGGGCAGCACAGAATGCCCCTATTCCCCCCAGGACCCCTGTTCCTCCATGGCATGGGATATGGATGGATCCCACGGCGGGATTTGCTGATGTAGAAATTCGCCGTACCAAAAAGGTCTCCTTCCGACCCATTCTCTTGTCACACACCCGTCACGTTTAATGATGCGTGTTGGAGCGGCACACACGAGTTAATGTTCCGAGAAAGGTCCGAGTCACCCTTGCTCTGGGATGCTTGCACAGAGGAGCACAAGACGCCTGACGAAGGTTGATGAGTGACTGACATGTGGTAAGGTGGGATACTCTGATGCCTGAGGCACCTGGTTACATAAGCGTACATCTATACTACCCACGCGGACGCACTCATGAATAACCTCATCTTGTCCCACCTCTCCCCTACAGATGGGACTCCAAAGGCCAGGTAGGAGCGATTCTAAATGTCTTCATTACTCACTTTACAGACTAAAGAGGACTTCGACGACCTTCGGGGATGTTCCCACTCCAATCGCAACTTCCTTCACTCACCACCTGATTCCAGTGACACCACCAGAGCTTCCAGTCCGCTGATTGAATCGCTGTCAATTCCTTGACTGGGCATCTTTAATATCTGACTGCGAATGATACATGTATTTTTATTTTGTCAGGCCACCCTGCCTGGTATATCAGACTCCACCGTGATAGTTGCAATCAAGGTCCCTGCTGACCCGCTGCTCGTGCATCATCGTCGCTCGGGGGAAAGACGGCCAATAGTTTCTGCTCCCACTGCAATCAAACGACAGGGCTCGCAAAGTCTCCCCAGTTGTCCCCAGCCACCTCCCACTGACTCGCACGGCAGACTGTCGTCGGGGAAAGACTGAGCAATGCTCCCTCTGGGGGCCGTACCCATGGTGGCCTGCCATGGTATTCCCACAGGAGCCACCACGCCGTGTAACTCCAGCCGCTCAAGCTGCAGCTCTGCTAGGCTCCTCGTGATTGATTGTCAGCGCGGGAAACTGTGCAGTCGCAGCCGCAACCCCCGCCCATTGATCTCTTGAGAGTTAAAAAGTCCGGCCTGGAGTGACTTGTTTGCACAGTCTTCCTGTTTCGGCGGCAGTGGCGTCTTTGAAGTGATGAGGAGAGAAACTGTCTTTGCAGTCATGAGTTGGTCAAGAATGACATGTCCGACGACCTCCCATTCAGATCAAAACTGGCTGACATACTTGATCAGAACCCAGATAGAATTCTGAACTTTGATTGACTGGTCGCGAGGTTCGAATCTTCTCCCATCAACTTGTACTCTCTACATACCGAAAGTAAGTGCCGGCTTGACGGAATGTCGGTGAAGATATGACAAGTAGAGCCGATGCAATATAAGATCGAGCGCCAGCGAGGGGTGAATGATCAAACTTTCACCCAATCCTTCTTCCAAGGAGAGGACCGGACCACGGCACTTTTCCCATCTATTACACAAGGAAATACCTCGGGTCGGACCGTGGCAACCCACTGTCTTCGTTTGATATATCGAGAAATGGAAGGGGCATTCAATTATTGAACCCTCGGGGAGAATAATGACATGTTGCATTTTGGATAGACAGTTTGACATTGTCCGATGCTCAACCTCCGAGAAAAAAATGCCCCCTCGAGAAGTCTTCCCAGCCATGCATGGCAACCCGATTATTGGTTTTCATCTGATATTCGCCCCGCGGGTTCCGTCTGTGCATGTTCAATAGTACCGGTATGCATGACTACATTGCCTCTCCACAGGGTCGATGAACCGAGCAACCGACGATTCTCTCGTTCCGAACAAAGGTCCCTCAAGTTCTTCCAGAAGATTGCTCTCCATTTGGCCAATCGGTAGGTATGCATATCCCAACCCACACACGATGGGTCCTGGGCTGCATATACGAAGGGCAACGGACAACAGAGCGACAATCCATGTCGTCGATCTCCACCGGATGCAAGTTAACCCTAACAAGTGACGCGTATTCTTTTTTCCTAATCTTTGTTGTATTCTGCTTACGTCCGCAATAATAAATCAGATTGCACGACAGATGCGTACATACGCTTTGAATGATAGCTACCTCCGTTCTTCCCTGGCACTTTCGATTGAGCACCATCCAGGTGAACTGCAGGGCGGACGGCAGCGGCCCTCCTTTTCGCTAAGTGTCGGGCCTTGATATCGCTAGTATTCTCTCCAGTCCCGACCATTGCCCAACTGACCTGATCGAGCAAACACAGGTATTAGAAGGCCGTGGGTCATTTCCCGTTACAGAATACCGTATGCAGGGTCTGCACCTTGGTACGGACTGTCCTGTTTATAGGTATTTCCTGTTTTTGCGTATGAGGTCACTCGCCTTTGAGCAAGGACTTTGCCTGTCAAACCTCAAGCCTGGCGGGCTTGTCTACCCCATCGCCAAATGGGCAAATCATAGATCCTCGAGGCTAACATCATAATCCCCATCTTCCATCGGAAACATCACGCCCGAAAAGTCTCCATAGCCGTCGATATATGCATGTGACTTGATCAGTATTCCCTCCGAGACAAGTTCCACTCACACCCTAGATGGAAGTTTACCGCAGCCATCCACGGGAAGACCAGCAGGCGAATAATAAATTGATAGAGAACCAAAGATAAGAGCCCCAAGAAGGGCAAAAAGAAAAGGAATAGAAAAAAAAAAACAACCAGGGAGGGTCAGTCTTTCTCCACCGGTCATCCTGCATTTGACATGCACTAGGGTTTTCCCCTTTGATTCCACCATTTAAGGCTGGCCGGGATGGCAAATGTGATGTGAATGTGATATGTCTTTTATTGATTCCGATGTGGCACCTCGGGTCCAATCATTGGGAACCCAATGGATCAGCATTTTTTCCTTCTCCCCTGTGAGGCGAAGAGGTGCAGTTAGGTGGTTGTCTTGTGTACATGCTGGTTAACCTCCTCTCTCTTATGCGGCGTGATTGGGGTTGAGTTACCGACTTGCTTTTTTCTTTTTTTTTTTTCTTTGTTGTTTCTCCTTCGTTCGGAGACGTTCGTGGTGATCCTGCGTGCTGGGGTTTGGTTCGTCTCCTCGCGTGGACGAGTACGGAGTATCATCGTGCTTTTTCTCGTGGCTGTGGGTTCTGTGGACATTGGGGATCCATGCGAGCTATCTATCTTTCTCTGGGACGGATTACATACGCTGATTTTTCGCTGCACTGCCATTGCAGCGTGTTTGTTGGCCTTGAGGTGTTCTGTGTACGAGGGCAGGTAAGTCGGTAAACAATAGGTACTCCGTATAAATCGACGATGAATGAGTAGATGGATGGATAGATAGATGGTGTACACAAAAGAATCTCTTTCAATGGTATCCCTATATACACAGACACACACTCAGACATACCCAAGAGACACACAACCAAGGTATCAGTAACGCCTCTGCCAAATTTTTTCTACTTCTTCTTTGAAGGACGAGCGTTCTTCTCCCGTCTCTTCTGCTTCAGTTTCCGCGCCATACGGATATCATCCGTATTCTTGATCTCGCTTTTACCGCCAAATGCCGCCCCACCAGCCTTGGACATTTGTCGCTCGTTGGCAGCCTCGTTCTTCTTCTTTTTCTTATAGTAATCATCACGGAAACGGTCCGCCTTTTGGGGAGCCTGCTCCTTGTTGTGTCGGAAGCGCTTCGCCCCCATAGATGACTTGAACCCGGATGAGATACTGGTATCCTCGGCCTCGCCCACACGGGGCAAGCGACCCAGCCGTTTGCCCTTCTTCCATGCGTCGAACCGGCCGCTCCGGAAGCTGGCGGCGATCTTTGCGCCGCTCTCTCCGCGCACCAGATGCGCGCCCTTCGATCCGTCCTCGTCGTTCTGTCGCGACACATACTTCTTGTGACGCTTGTCCCAGCGCAGCATGGTTCGCGGTTCGGCGAAGCCGCGCCCGCCCTCGTCGGCTTGGAGGTCCATGGCGACGTCGCGGGAGGCTTGCGTGAAGTTGACGTTTGTGCCGGAGTGCACGCCGTATGCGCGGTCTTCAGCGAGATTGGTGCTGGTCGGGGTGTAGGACATGAAGTAATCGGGGTTCTGGAATGCGGCGGCAGAGGAGTCTTTCTTGGGTTTGCCATTCTTGTTGGCACTGGAGTAGGAGGAGAAAGTGACTTCGAGGTCGGACTCCGATGCTAGTGACATGTTGTCTGGCACGCCTTCGGCGGCATCATCGTCGTCATTGGCCATCGCGTCTGGGTTGCCGTTTGCTGCGTCTTCATCATCGTCGCCGTTTGCCTCTGCTGCGTCATCGAGGAGCTCCTCGGCTTGAGCTTCGGCTTGCGCGCGCTTCTTTTTCGAGTCGAGGTTGCTACGAACACGCTTGATCGTGTCGAGTGCTTCGTCGCTCTCCTGTTTGCCGCTGCGGCGGTTGTTCACTTCGAAGATCGTCTCCTGAGGTCTGTATCCGCCGATCCGGGCGAGCATCTTCTCCCTCTCCATCTCCATCTGACTCGACTCGTCCTGGAACAGCGCGTGCATGGCGCCCCAGTTGTCCGATCCGACCACTTGCTTTGACCGTTTGGCGCTCTCCAGCGACGCAGCATTGCGCGTCCGCATGTACAGCTTCTCACCTTTCGATGCGACGGTGCGCTGGCCATAAATGTCGGCGTTATCGTCTAGAACTTTGTTCACCCACTCGCAGTTTTGAGAAAGACCGTCTCGCGGAAGGCTGCCGACGACTACGTCTTCAGCAAAGTTGACTTCGGTGCCAAACTCACGGCCAAGCACCAGTCGCCGTCCGAGGAAGAGCTGGAGGTCGAGGAGATAGGGGGCATCTGCGTCCCGGACAAGACTGTAACTCCAACCCTTTCGACCGGCACGGGCTGTTCGACCCACACGGTGGACGAAGATCTTGGGTTGGGACGGGAAATCGTAGTTGATGACGTTGGCGAGGATAGGGATATCGATACCACGAGCGGCCACATCGGTGACAACGAGAATGTTAGAGATGCCCGTTCGGAAGTTGTTCACTTGGATTTTGCGGGCCAACTGGTCAAGAGAACCGTAGGCGTAGGACACGGCGAATCCTGCTTCACCGAGAAGGGAGTATAGAAAGTCGACATGATGCTTCGTGGCGGCGAAGATGATGGTGGAGTGCTTAGTGGGGGACTCTCGCATGTTGACGGCTTTGTCCATTTCCGAGCGCTTGCGCTTCTTGTATTTGGAGTCCATGTGATTGGCCTTTTCTTCCTTCCTCCGCTGCGAGGCCTCTGTCGGGCCAGTGGGCATTTTGATGACCTCGTGCAGGATGTAAAGCAGGGCTCCTTCTTTGTCTGCAGACTTCACGGAGAAGAATGCATTTTGGAGATCCGGGGAGATTTTACTCTCCGTATCCAGACGGATCAGGGTGGGGTCCTGCAGACCGGCACGAGCAAACTCTACCAGGGACTTGGGAAGCGTAGCCGAGAAGAGGAGGGTTTGGCGGTTATGAGGCAGGCCGTGAAGAATCTCCGTCAGTTGGGCAGCGAAACCCATCTCGAAGAGCCTGTCGGCTTCATCAAAGACCACATAGCGGATGCTGGAGAGGTCGAGGTTCATTTCCACCTTCAAATGCAAGAAACGACCAGGCGTGGCAATCACAATATCCGGGTTTCCAGCCACCATACCGAACTGTTCCTCCAGACTGTCTCCACCAACGAGAAGCACGGCTTTCAAGTCCGTTCCCTTTCCCAGCTCCTTGACAACCTTAAGCGTCTGAAGGGCCAACTCACGCGACGGCGACAGGACCAAACCTCGCGCGCCAACTTTGCTGCTGTGGCTCTTCAACTTCTCAATCATGGGGATGACGAACGCGGCAGTTTTACCAGATCCTGTCCGAGCCATACCCACGACATCACGGTCGTCCATAATCACAGGGATCGTCTTGCGCTGGATCGGCGTCGGCACAGAGAAACCTTTCCGGGTGATCGCCTTCAACAAGTTTGCGTTCAGTCCCATCGCCTGGAAACCACCGCCCTTCTTGACCGTGCGTCCCTTCAAATTCGAAGCCTTCCGGTTGGCAGAAGCCTGCTTCTCGGCGATGAAGGCCTCGTCATCTTCGTCGTCGTCGTCAACATTGGCGTTGAGGAAATCCAGCTCCTGGGCCGCGGCGGCCTTAGGGAGCGGCTGCTTCTTCTTGGGGACGGGCACCTCGGTATCGGAATCGCTGTCATGCTGGAAAAGCGCACTCGTGATGTCGAATTCGTTCTCCGACATCGCCGGAGATGCCGCGCGATGAGGCATGGCGGGCGAGGTTTTGAGCGGGATGGCGCACAATCTCACAATGTCAATATCAAACACCGTTCGCTCGTTCACTTTATCGTACCTCGACTTTTTTTGGTCGATGGCGGGACGAAAAAGTCAAGGCGGTGAGAGAGAGCGGGATCAACGTTGCTCCGGGCAGAAACTGCAAACTATGCAAACACTTACGCTCCCCGCGACGCGTCAAACACGTCCCGAAATGGTAAAATGGCACTCAATTCAATCTTGCCGAGCGCAATCATCCCTCCATACTGTGCACCGGGTTTTCCTGAGCCTCGACTCTCCATCTCTCTCACAATCCCAGATTGACTTGTAACGGCCGGGCCGACAGTACAGACACACTATAAGCAATGGGTGAGTCGGTCTTCTTGCTGTTGCACTTTGCCGCTTGTCCAAATCTCGTCTTGTGTTTCACACCCTGCTAACTTCTTTCTCAGATAACTCGTACGGAGGCTCCTTTGGAGGTGGCGGCGGCGCAGGAGGATTCATGACAGGAGACACAAACAGCCCTGCTGGTGGCAAGGTGAGCACATACTCCCCACCATCCAACAACAATAAACATCGTCCCGCAACCAGTCTAATGTTTCTCAATCTCAACCCAGGGCGGTGCCAACAACGCCACCCTCCGCCCCATCACAGTCAAACAAGCCCTCGACGCCAAACAACCCTACCCCGAAGCAAGCCACCAGATCGACGGCGCAGACGTCTCGAGCGTCTGCATGGTCGGACAAGTCCGCAACATCAGCTCGCAAAGCACAAACGTGACGTACAAGATCGACGACGGCACGGGCGAGATCGAAGTGAAGCAGTGGCTGGACTCGACGACGGCCGACACGATGGACACCGACGACGGGAAGGGGCCCGGCGAGCCGGGGAAGAACCAGGTCGAGCTGAACGGGTATGCGAAGATCTACGGCAAGATGAAGATCTTCGGCAACAAGCTGTTTGTGGTGGCGCATTCTGTCCGGCCCCTCACAGATATCAACGAGCTGCATTGCCATCTTTTGGAGGCGGTAGCGGTCCATCTGTTCTTCACGCGTGGGCCGCCCGGTGGTGCGAATGATGCGGCGGGTGCTGGGGCCGGCGCGGGTGCGGATTCTGCGATGGGTGGTGTCGAGGATTATGGGGCTAATCGGGCTTTGCCGAGTATGAGTGCTGTCGCTAGGAGGGTTTATAATCTGTTGAAGACGGAGCCTCAGAGCAACGAGGGTCTGCATGCTCAGCTTATTGCGGCGAAGTTGAGCCTGCCGATGCCGGATGTGGCGCGTGCGGGTGACGAGCTGTTGACGGCGGGTGTGATCTTCTCGACGGTGGACGAACAGACCTGGGCTATTCTGGATTTCTAGATGTTGAATATGTTTTTTTTTTGTTCTATTCTCTTGTGGTTCTCTGGCGAGGGACAAACCTGATGCCAAGTAAAATAAAGTATTAATGTCTGTACTAAGTGTGCTCGAACAGGTGATGGTGTCAATGACAAAAGTGATATCTCCATGAATAGGTCCATATTCAATGGATTCAAATGAACATAGAGTGACCGGAAGTCTGAACCTCTGACAACGGGCTATTCACACGCAACGGTTCTATTTCTATATAGACACAATTTGTATATCATAAGACGTTCATGCAGTGCAAGCAGGTAACAACATAGGCAAACTTTTCCTGGTATCGTCCAGTCATTAGAACCCAGGTGGTATAAGAAACAAGCACACGCTAATGTTAGTACATCGTCATCATCCACGCATAAACATATGTACAGCCGACTTGTCCTCTACGCCATCGCGTTTCGCTGGATCGCGTCCTCGACGGAGCGGTCCCAATTCGTACGGCTGAGGAAGAAAGCCTCGATCAGAGAAACCAGGAACAGCGCAATCGCTACGCCCGTCCAGAGACCTAACAGACCCCATTCCAGCGGGAAGGTGGTACTGAAGCTGATGGGCATGGCCACGACGTAGTAGCAGAACAACTGGACATAACCGCCGAATTCCTGTCGACCGATCCCGCGAAGGATACCGTTGCAGTTGGTCGCGAGGGCGTCGAACAGCTGGAAGGCGGCGCATAAGGGGAGGACGCGTGCGACCAGTTCAATGACTTCTTCGTCGGAAGTGAACAGTTGGGGGATATGGGTCCGCAAGGCCGAGAGGAGGGTCATGTTGAGCAGCCCAACAATCACGGCACCGACCATGGTCACCTTGGCGGAGGTTTTGGCGGCGTCGACCAGAGTCGCGCCGATCAGGTTAGCCACGCGGGTGCTGCCCGAGATCGAGAGAGGGAAGGGGATTTGGAACGTGATGCTGGCGACGGTCGAAAGGATCGACTGCGCGGCCAATGCGGTCGTACCCAGGTAGGAAGAGGCCAGTGTGAGGACCTCAAACGCCAGACATTCGGCTTCGACCATGATCAACCCGGGCAGGGCGAGTCGGATCATGGGTCCCCAGTTGAGGAACGCCCGGGTGGTGAATCCGTTCCAACATTCAAATCCGCCTACAAAGTATACGTAGAGGAAGAGGAAGAGAGGCATGAGATTGTCGGTAATGGCGACGGCGATGGGCGCACCTACAAAGCCCCATTGGAATTTCTGAAGATGATGTCAGTTAGGCAATGGGATGAACTGTCGAGGGTGCAGGACATACCCAAACGAAAAGCCAGTTCATGAAGGCATTGAGGGGGGCACATATGAGCAGGACGTAAAGAGACGCAGAGAAGATGCCCTGTGCCTGCACATATCGTTTCCCGCTCTCGAAGCATGCATAGCCCGGTGCACCCAGGATGACTACCTTCAGGTACAAGCCAGCCAGCATGGCGACATCCCGCTCGGGCACAATTTTGACGAGAATTCGGTCGGCAAAGAACCACAGGATAGCGATGGGGATAGAGATGACCCAAAGGAAGTAGACCATCTTTTGCATTTGCAGCCCCACTAGCTTCTTCCTTCCAGATCCAAAGGCCTGCGCACAGAGGGTGTCCAAGCTGGTAGCCAGTCCTTGATATACTACAAAGCTGATTAGACGTGGTCAGGTTATCTGAGATAATAGAGGTTCAGTCTTACCTGCGTAACCGGTGATGTTTGCGCTCATACTTGCTAGACTGACAGCACCTAGCTCTTTCTTCCCCAGATGACCCACGGTGAAGATACTCGCTACCGTCAGGGAATACTGGAGCAAGAAGGTGACCACCAACGGTGCAGCATTCCTTCCGATAACCTGAGCCTCCCTCTTCCAGGTCGTATGGATTAAGCCCGCCATGACCGCCTCCTCCCATTTGCGATCAATCTCCTCGGCATCCGAGAGATACTCGGCCGCATCGCCCGGCGGAGGACGCAATAAGGACGTCGTCTCCCCTGCGGCGCCCTCCTCAGAACCCCGGCGACGTCTCTTGTCTGGACCACCGGCCTCCATGACATTATTGTCGCTCAAGAGATTCCGTTCCTCCTCGATCATCCGCTCGCGCTCCCACTGCGTTAGCGCCTCATGGTCGATCCGATGGGGCACGACGGTGGCATGCGAGACGGTCGTAAAGAAACTGGGACGCTGATACGACCCCGCTAGGGAATGGGGATTTGTCCCGGGCTGGCTATTGATGGCGCGAATGGTGGAGGTCTCCGACGCTCCGTCGTCGGCGGTCTGGATCGAGTCTTCATCGTCGGCGTAACTCTCGAGGTCTCGCGCAATTGCGGCCTCGGCGAGGGGCGAGCTGGACCGGAAGTGGCCGTGTAAGGCCTGCTCTTCGAGGGCGCGGCCGGTCTTGTTACGGGACATTGTCGGAGGGTCCGGGACGGTGGACGGGATTCGGGGGATGAGATGCAAAGGCCGCTTAGGTTGTCTGGATTATATTCTAGGAGGACCACTCCGCATGGCTAACTCTGGTGGTCAGCGAATCTCAATCGGTATCCACGATCGAGGGTAGGGAAGGAGGAGCGGAGAAAATTGGAGTAGATGAGGGCGACCCAGGATTAATATCTGGGCGGGAGAAGCTTAGGTTGGTAAGTCCAGGCGATCGCGCAGTGGCGCTACGCAGGGGGCTTTTGGCGGACAAAAATTCTGCCCGTGATAAAGTTGGATCCACTGCCGTTGACTCAATATGATCCCCATGAGTCACCGGCCCCGCGTTGTGCTTGGTGTCTGATACTACCATGCATCGTACATGGCGATGGATGTATACATGGTGAGATTTGTCATAGTGGCATAGGGTTGATCCCGTTCAAGGGGCATCATATTTGCCCTGTCTCTTGTCGCGGTCAGGGACTGTGCTGGCCCCGCAATGTCCAGGAAACCCCACCGTGAGGAGCAAAAGTGCTGTCTGACCGGAGTGGAGGTGCCGATCAGGATCAGGATCTCGGGATGGCTTCCTGTGCACGTCCATCAGAGGGGCGCGCTCCGATCAAGAGAAATCAACCCTGAATTCTTCACCTCACAGAGAATATATCATTCCTTCGTGAATCCATAGTGCACCCATCAAAGTATAGAAAGGGAGAGAAGCCATGACATCATCCCGGATGAGTCTCGAGCCCGTCACGTGGGCTGCCACGGACTCTTCGCGAAAGTCACCGGCCGAACCACTTCCTCAACTTAGACAGCTCTCCACCCATGGGCGAGGGTGGATTCCACGGGGAGAAAAGCAATATGCCAACCTTCCCTCACCCCACACCGTGATCTCCATCATCTTGGAACTCCCCAACTCTCCAACTCTCTCCTGCGCCTCGCATCTCCACCCCGTCCATCATCATGACTGAATGCACCACGCGACAGGGCGTTGAGGGTCTACGCCCGCCATACAACCCCTTGATCAACCCGGCGAACTCCAACCCCGTCCGGATCGACGAGTAAGTCCTTCGTCCTTTTATCTTCAGTCAGCCTCTTTCACCAAAAGGCTACGTTCCCTGCTCTCATCGCCACCACCTGTGCAACCTCACTGCACTTGAGCTCACTCCACCTCACCTCAGCATCAACAGCCAGCTAATCATGACGTCGGGGAAAACAGCCACCTCGAAGATAAACACCACATCTTCCTCAGCCGGCCGTATTTCGGCGCCCTCCTCTTTGAAAACACCACCTCCGATGCCCGCGACCACTGCGCCAACGAACGCACCTTTCTCTCCTGGCTCCGTCTCTCCATGTATCTCGGCGTCGTCTCCATCGCCATCATCCTCTCGTTCCACTTCCAGAGTAAGCCCACCGGTCTGGAGCGTCGCATGGCCCTGCCCCTGGGTATCATCTTCTGGGTGCTCAGCTTATCCTGTCTGGTGAACGGGTTCGCAAACTACGTTCGGACGGTGCGAAAGTACAGCCATAAGGCGGCCTTGGTGCAGAGCGGGTGGAAGACGCAGATGACTTTCACCGTCGTCGGCACGGTCATCTTGGGAAGCTGCATCTTGTTTTTGGCGACAGATGCCAAGGCCGCGTCGAATCGATAGTATGTTCCTGGTATCGTCTTTTGGAGACGTTACCATATGTCATGAGTATAGATCCTTGCATGGAAGGCTGAGGTTGTCGGCGTGGACTCCACCGTGTAAAGCAAAAGCGGTTGGACTTACCGTGTTTGGCGAGTGCAACTATTCGGTTCAGGTTGTTCACGCATCCTCCCTCTGACCTTTGTTGACTTGGCTTCGGCAGACTGCTTCTCTCTGAGCCTTTTGCGTGAGTGAAGATGGACTAGCACAGACAGTGTAAATGTACTAAAATAAAAGCGGGGTCAGATCTACCCTATCCTACATATTAGTACTTGAGCATGTCTTGTGAATGTGTTCTTATCTCTCACTCATATTTCTGATCATTTCAAGAAGCTGAATCAACGAGGATAAGGGAGAAGATCCTCGAACAAGTTCAACTGAATAGTTGTATTCGCCGGCACGCTAAGTCCAGCATGCTTTGCTTTGCAGCATCACCATACCAGGCCTTGAAAGTGAGCGAGGACCCAAGCTTTATTATTTCTCAAATACGGAGTATCTATGGATTGAATACCTTACATATTTACCTAAGTGTATACGGTACCTACAGTGTATCAGCCATATATCCACATTGCTTATTTGAGTGGGTTTCAATCTGTCTATGCCATAGTCCATCCCCTCGGGATGTAGGTTCGCAAACAATACAAGGATATCTGATATATGTATTCGTGGGACCAGCCAATTAGCTCAATCCATGGTATCATCAGTTGAAAGTAGTAATCGATATGTCTAGTGCATCTGCGCGCTCGCTCTGTAGCAGACACAACGCGAATGCGAGCGATCTCTCAGTCCGCGATATACTCAGTGGTATCAAGACGTCTTGAAAGTCCAAAGATCGCTCCTACATCCGCCGAATGGCCGTCTCGCCCTTGTACGCATCGAGGGCAGGAGTACCCAGGTGGCTCCACCACTCGAACAGCATCGAGTTGCATATGAGCTTGAACCAGGGGGTGAACTTGAGTCCAGGCTGCTCGAACATCTGCTTCAACTCCTCGGCGGAGACGTAGCGCGTGTCGCGGACCTCATTGGGGCTCGGGTCCAGGTCCACATCCGCCTGGATGAAGAGGATATAATCAACTATGCGTTGTCAGTTTCTCTTCAAAGACTTCCATCAAGACTACCGGTGCAAAAGCCAAACATACTCTCGTGCTCACCCCACTTGCCGTCGCTGGGAGCCTTGTAGTGGATTCGTGTGAAGTATTCGAACTTGTCGATGGGCACCTGCTCGGGCTTTATACCCAGCTCGTGGTTGAGCTTGCGCTGGGCCGCTCGCTTGACCCCCAACACGGCGGCGTCCAGTTCGGCACCCGTCTCCCCGGGAATGCCCAACGGGTGCGAGCAGCAGGTGTTTGTCCACATGTCGGGGAAGGTGATCTTTTCAGAGGCGCGCTGTTGCAGGAGCAGACGGTTGTTGGAGTCGAAGAGGAAGACAGAGAAGGCGCGGTGGAGGAGACCGCGGTCGATGTTGGTCATCAAATGGCCTGTCGCGAAGGAGGACTTTGGTGAGTGGGTGCGAAGAAGAGGGAGTGCATCGTGATATGCAACGCCACAAGATCAGGGGACGAAGAAAATAGGCCTAACATACAGGTCTTCTTGCTCGCGCTGCCAATGGGCTTGTCATCGTCGTCCAGGACGATGCACACCTCCTCCATCAGACGGACCTGCTCCTCGTCGTAGCCGGCCAGTTCGCTGTTATCTTGCGCGGCGTTTGCGCGCGCTGTCGGGAGCACTTCTCGAGCCAGGGAGGTGTCGACATCCGGAAAAAGGGTGGCGACATTGTCGGCAGTGATGCGCGGGGGTTCGGTGACGGTTGTGGTAGTCATATTGACGTTCAAGCGAGCGCTGGAGAAGGAATTGGATGCAGTGGGGGCGATTCTGGAGAGGGGTAACAGCGCATTTATCGAGGGTCGGGGAGGCAAACAGAAACGCCCAGGCGGTGAGGAGACGCAGAATCGAGCCCCTCTCACCCATTGGATTCGCATCCGTTGCCACATCGCGTTCATGTCCCACGATAAGAGGGGCAATCAACATTGACGAGGGGAGACCTGAGGGGAGCCACGAGAATGGGTGATGTGCATGGTTGTCCGTTTCTTCTGGCGGGAGGAAGATCCTCGATCGGTTGGACTGCAGATCCAATGACGACCGGTTCCGGATAGGGTTCATCGACCCAGTTCCGGAGACATCCAGCCAAACAGCATATCCAGGCTGGAGTCAGCAGAAATCATTCTTTCTAATGGCAAACAGTCGAGCACAGCCAGACAAGTCACCCTCGACCAAACCTCGGCCGATGGAGGTTGGCACGATGACAAACTCAAACATGGAGTCCCGGCCCGGTTGTCTCAAACCTCCTTACGTCCAGGCCATGGGTATTGCAGCGTGAGCAGTCCAGTCTCACTTTATGAACGCGAGAGTCGCCGAAATCCGATAAGTCATTTTCAGACGATTTAGGATGCTCCAGGAACCTTCGACGCCCTTGCACATGATATACCTAATGATGTGGGCATGTCTGCACGGCTTTCGATGAAGAAGTGTAGTACAAGAGTAGCGGTCTCGCTGATGCATTGCATCTCAGTGCCTCGTTTATTCTCCGGGAAGACGCGAACTCTTCGAGATGCGTTGTAGGAGTCGATATCTTTTCAATATCTCCCGTCATGGGAGGTTCTAGAAGCCATTGACAATGGATTCGTTCCCATCACGATCCGTGTAGCCAACGCCAACTCTGAAATCTCCAGTTCGCTTCGGGGGAAACCTGGAACCAACAACTGTCACTCTTGAAAGCCAGTGGAGTCCATGTACTCCGTGCTTGTCATACAAACAAGCGAACGCGCCTGTTACCCCACGAGACTACTGCAGCCCTGGGCATGAATAGCATCCTTGACCTGCGTTCTCGAAGGAGAACCTGTCACCTGAACGTGAACCTCGCATTCAGCATCGATCACCCTGGACATCCCACCCCGCCGTCATCCCACTCAGATACTTCAATAATGCCAAGATCAAACAGGCAATGTCGGGCGTTGATCTAAGTATTCGAACCGGTGGAACGTCCCATGAAACCTAATATACATAGAACCAACGTCTCATCCGCTGCCAGCCCCATTATTGGCTACCCAAGCGGACTGACTATGAATATCCCCAACATACATACCTACATGTGTGCGTGTATCTACTAATTACATGGGAAGCAATACCCCGTTTCGGACACTCGGTTACATTCTATGTGCGGCAAGGGGCTTTCTTCGTCATGACTCGGGCAGGGGAAGTCAGGCGGTGATTATGACGACCTTCTGCAGACTCCATGCATATAAAGTTTGCTGCCTGGCTTTCTCAAAAACGACGTACTGGCTAACCACTTGGAACAGCTCGACATGTCAGCTGCAGGGAATCGAAGGAAATGGAACCGGCTAAGAAAGAGTTCCTAGGGCCCCTCGGAGGACGTAGTACCCGATATTACACCGAAAATCGAAGGCCAGCCAGGGTTGAAAAATCACCCTATCATGAAGGTCTTACTTCCCCTGTTCGCATGGCTTGGCAGGTCGGTATGTCAGCAAGTCGGCTCGCCTGTTATTATGATGGATGGTCCCGGATCCGACCATCTTGTTCAGTTCCAGGCATTCAGCTCCTGAATCCCCGCCCCTGAAATTTGATTAATAATAACGGGAGATACGGATCATCCGCCAGGGGATGTCGCAGTTAGGGCTTCGCACTCCACTCCGCAAGGACACGAAGCTCATTGCAGACTAGTGGCCCGGTCCGGCTGTCGCGAACTGCTGGTCCATCACGTTGAACCCAGTAGTGTTCGGACCGCCCACAGGACAGGCTGTCATTTCCGGCGCGGTTCCTGGTCGTGGTCTAAGCGATGCATGATTATTACCGGTACATGCCATCGTGCCATCTGCACCTCCCTCCCCCCCC
>RHLO01001167.1:0-14836 GCA_003719415.1 Aspergillus olivimuriae
TTTTTTTTTTTTTTTTTTTTACTTTGTACGCTGCTTAACCTTGTCGCATCTACGCTGCTGGCCAGGCGTATATCTTTGTTTAACTAAGCCTCTCCGTACCCGCGGGTTCCTGAAAACTGTCTGATTCTCGGTGGCTGCTACTCCGTACATACTACTCCATCCATGTAGTCGAAAACCTTCCTGGGTAGGGTCTTACATAAGCGGCGGTTGTGCCTGAACAGACGGGCATCGGCCGTCATCCACTCCGTCTCCTGATTCCGTCTCTGCCTACTCCGTCCAGACTTCCTCTCCACTCCTTCTCCTGCGCACGGCTCCTTTCTGCGTCGCCTTTTGTCCTTGGTTGTTTGTGTGTTTCTGTACTGTCTGTTTCTCATTGCTCTGTTTCCCCCCTCATGAAAGCCCTGCGACAGTGATGTATTCCTCATCGAATTCGTTCATGGGCGGCGCCAACAGCGCCCGCCCAGGCCAGCAGCCACCTTTCATGCAACAGCAACCTCCCTACTACGGCCAGCAGCAGCAGCAGCAGCAGCAACCACCACCACCACAGCAGCCTGGGTTCGCCCCTCAGCCCACCGGGTATGGGCAGCCTCAATTGTCGCCTTACGGCTCCCAACTGCAACCCCAATCAACCGGGTTCCCCGCCGGCGGACAGCTCCAACCCCAATTCACGGGCTTTCCGGGCGGTGCGCCGCAGCAGCCCCAGTATACGGGGTATCCTCCCCAGAGTCAACCCCAAGCCTCGCAGCTGCAGGTTCCGGCGACCACTGGCCTTCCGACGAGGCCAGCACCGCAGACCTCATCCGACATCGCGAATTCGTTCCGCGATGCCTCGGGTGCTGCTCCGCCGCCGCCGCCCAAACCCTCCGCTTCCAGTAGAATCCCTAGCATTCGCCTCTCGTTCATTACCGCACAAGACCAAGCCAAGTTTGAACAGCTGTTCAAGTCCGCTGTGGGAGATAGCCAGACCATGACAGGTGCGTGACCGCTCCGGCAAAACACCCCAAGACCAGGCAGGCAACCGGGATATGTACTCACATTGTCCCTGCAGGTGATAAGGCTAAAGAGCTTCTCTTACGCTCAAGCCTATCCGGGGCGGATTTGTCCAAGATCTGGTGAGTGCAGACCCAATGCTGTCCAAGCCAGCTCAGCTAACCTCAACCTTCCTCTACAGGGTCATGTCGGATTCAACCAAGTCTGGGCAATTGTTCTTCCCCGAATTCGCTCTGGCCATGTATCTCTGCAATCTACGCATTACGGGTCGCGATATACCTGATGTTCTTCCGGAAAAGATCAGAAACGAAGTGTCGAGCATGGTGGACATCATATCCTTCCAAGTCCCCGACACTCAGCCTGAGCCTGTCGCCCGAACCAATGCGCCCAACTTCGATGCTCCATTAATGGAGAACAAATCAACTCCTCCGGCTCCTCAGCAACCTCAACCGCAACAACCGACGAACTCGCAGCTTCTCTCGCAGCTGACGGCACAGCAGACTGGATTCCCGGGCCAACCCACTGGGTTCCAGCCAAATCAAACCGGCTTTCCTGGTCAACAATCGAGTCTTGCACCCCAACCGACCGGTTTCCTGACCAATCCCCAACCCACAGGCTATAATGGACCTCGCCCCCCCGTTCCTCCGATCCCAACCGGGTATGGGTCAAACCTCAGCCCTTCCCAGACAGGTGGAATGCCGGGCTTGGTTGCGCAACCGACTGGTATCCCAGGCCAATGGGGTTTCGTCAATGCGCCTTCATCTGGTCTGCCCAACATTGATGCCCTCAAGCAGCAGCTAATGCCTCAGCCGGGCCGCGAGGGCGGATTCTCGGCTGTCGGCCTGTCGGGAAATGCTCATATCCCCTGGGCTATCACCAAAGAAGAGAAAAAAATCTACGATGACCTGTTCCGGGCGTGGGACGGTTTCCGCAAGGGCTTCATCGGTGGTGACACGGCCATTGAAATTATGGGGCAGAGTGGCCTGGACCGACAAGACCTGGAGCGAATCTGGACATTGGCTGATCCGAATAACCGAGGACGCCTCAATATGGATGAATTCGCGGTGGCGATGCATTTGATCTATCGAAAATTGAATGGGTACCCAGTTCCTAACCGCCTTCCCCCCGAGCTCATTCCTCCATCTACTCGGAACCTGAACGATTCTATTGGCACTATTAAATCTCTTTTGTCCCAAGATGCAGAAAGCAGGAAAGCTTCTGGTGCGTTCTTGCAGCCACAAAAGACAGGTGTGAGCTATTTGAAAGAGCATTCCTTCCGGGGCGGGGCGGTCTCCCCTGGGGCCAGTCGGAAAGATGCGACGCTTTTTAAGAACAACGATGAGGCCGCTGCCGGTTACCGGTCCAGTGCTCGTCGTCGTGTAGGCAACAATGGCCGAACCCCTTCTCCTGCTGCCTCGTCACCAGCCTCTGAGGATGAACTCTCGGTGGACCAGCTGAAGAAGAAAATCCGCGAAGCCCAGATCATGCTAGATGCTGTGGACTTCCAGGACGAGAATCGCGCTGAGGAGGATGATGTTCTTGACCGTCGGGACCGCCGGGAAGCTGAGAGTCTCATGGACCGTATTCGCCGTGTGCAGGATGATATCGACACTCATCCAGATGCCGCCTTCCGCAACTTGGACAACGGAGCAGAACGACGATCCTTACGTCGGCAGCTGCAAGCGTACGAGGACCAAGTTCCCCAAGCCGCCTCCGAAGTTCGCCGGGTCGAACGAGAGATTGCGGAAGCGAGGGTCGAGCTGTTCCGATTGAAAGACGCCAAGGCTCATCCGAACAGCGCATCCAACATTGTTGGCACTGGTCCTGGCGGTACTGTGACGGAGGCGGATAGAATCAAAGCCCGTGCTCGGGCCCGGATGCAAGCTCGTGCCGCGGAGCTGTCCGGAAGGCCGGCCCCGGCCTCGCAAGAGGATGATGGTGCTGCAGCTCGCCGTCTTGAAGCGGAGAACGCCAAGGCCAAGGCCGATAGAGAGAAGAATGATGCGATGACACGTGATGTTGAAGAGAGCGTGAAAGACTTTGCTCGAAGTCTGGCAGACAGTCTCAAAGATGAGAACGAGAACTCGACCCGTGAACATGAGAAGCGTCGCTGGGAGGACGCCTTGGGTGTCGAGGATGTGATTCGCGACTTCATCTGGGACTTGAAACGTAACAGCCGGACTGCACATATCCGCAAGGAGGAGTATGGCTCACCCGGCCAGCACGAGTTGTCCCAAAGCTACGTATCGCTAATCACTCGCTGTAGGGAATCAAGAGCGTCTCCCGCTCAATCGCGGCAACCCCGATACGAGGGATCGCCAGCCGTCCGGCCGTCTCCTCCACTTTCCACAGGTTCTACAGGGTCCTTACCTGGCGCTACACATGATGACCGTGTGGCCGCGGCAAAGGAACGTGCTCAAAAACGCATTGCTGAACGGCTGGCTGCTGCTGGCCTCAAGCCCCACAGCGAATCGGAAACCCTCGTTCAACGACAAGAACGGGAGAAGAGAGAGCGCGAGGAGCGGCTGAAACGTGCCGAGGAAGAAGACGCCCTGCGCGAACAAGAGAGACAACGTCGCCTGGCTGAAGAGCGTGGCACTTCGGCACAGCCTTCTGCAAAGCCCGCAGGTAAGAAGCCACCGCCAGCGCCGCCCTCGCGGAGGGTTCGGACAGACAGCGCCGACGACGCAGAGGCGAAGAGGGTGGTGGATGAAGAAGCCAAGGTAGAACAGGCAGCCCGAGAGCAAGCCATCCGCGAAGAGCAACAGGCTCAGGAAGAGGAAACCAAGCGCCTGGAGTATGTTTCCCCGTTCTCAACTATGCATCCATCTCTTACCAAGTTCTTCTCCAGGTCCGAGGCCAAGCAGCGCGAAGACGAGTTCCAAAAGGAGAAAGAGGCCCAGGAAGCTCGCCTACGCGCGCTCCAGGAACAAGTGCAGCAGGGAAAGATCAAGAAGAAAGAAGAGAAGCGCAGGAAAGAGGAAGCAGAGCGGCAAGCCAAGGAGCAAGAAGCTCGACTAGCTCGCCAACGTGAGGAGTTAGAGATGGCCAAAGAACGGGAGAGGCAATTGCAACTTGAGCTGGAGGCTCTTGAGGACGAGAGCTCTTCGGATGACGATGATCACGAATTCTCGACTCCTCAGGATGGCACCCCGACTCAGAGCCAAGTGCTCCCTGCGCCTGCGACGGGGCCACCGGCTGTGCCCACGATTGCCGAGCCCGATCGACCTGCAAGCCCGGCCAGCTCTCCGGCCAGCAGCCGGGCCAACGTTAGCCCCGAGGCAGAATCCAAAAATCCCTGGTTCAAGAAGATTGGGCACCCGACCGAGAGCCAAGCTGCTCCTCCCCCAGTTGCCGACTCCCAGTCGACCAATCCGTTCCACCGTCTCACGCAGCAACAAGAAAGCACCGCGCCTGCTTTCACAGGCTCTGCTCCGTTGGAACACCGATCTCGTGCTCGTCCCGAGGCGGATGACGACTGGTCTGCCGCCGGATCAGAGTTTGATTCGTCTGACGATGAAGATGATCGGGCCGGTGGTGGCAGTGCGAAGCAACTCGCCAGCATCTTGTTCGGCACCATGGCACCTCCGCGACCTTTGAGTGCCATGGACGACACGTCCCCTTCGAAGTCCTCCACCCCAGTGCAGGATAGTTCTGCCCCTGTCCCCGACGCTGATGTAGCGCCGTCCGCTCCGGATACCGCCCCGCCGCCGCCGCCGCCGCCTCCTGCACCGGCTGGTGGGGCTCCTCCTCCGCCTCCTGCACCCCCGATGGCTCCTCCGCCCCCTGCGACAGCTCCTCCTCCGCCGGCAGGAGCTGGTGATCGGGGTGCTCTACTGGCTTCAATCCAGGCTGGTAAAGGGCTTAAGAAGGTGCAAACAAACGACCGGAGCACCAGTTCTTCTGCTGGACGCGTTCTCTGATAAGGACAATGCTTATCATATCAACAAAGCGTCATTGGGAAAGCATCGTAATCGACGAGCAGTGGTGGATGGGGTCGCGATCCTTTCTTCTAGTACTTTTTTCCTGCACTTTGACACTGAATCTTGATTTTCCTTGTTTACACTTTCGTATGAGTGAGCTGTGTAGACAAGCAAGTATGCAATGAATATCTCATCCCATAGCCAAAATGGCTAGCTCCACCATGCCACTCCGTCTTGTCGCCAAGGTATCATGCGTATATCGTATAAATCTTCGTGGAGATCACGACTGGGTTCGTTGTATATACCAGTATATACCAAAATCAAAACACATCAAGGAAGGCCGTCGTGAAGAACGTTGTCATATATACACAAGGGAAAAATGAGACCAGCGCTAGTACCAAAACCACTCTCAAGTCGTTAATTCCGCAATGACATTAGCCACCGTGCTAACGCTCCATAAGATGACGAGGCCCCAGCCTATCTTTCGATCCATTATCCATTTGTTCATGGGAATCACAATCAACAGGCCGACCAGGGTGGTCAGCAGTGTCGCTCCACTGATTACGAGAACTTTGGAGATGGCAATCTGGTATGAGCCTCCATTTGCGATTATCGTTTCGGGCTTTGCGTTCATAGTCATGTACAAGCCCCCAAGACCAATACCTAAAAGGATATTGAGCATTGGACCTCCAAAGCACGCACTGAGAGCCATGACTGGGTAACCCAGACGGGCAACAGTAATGTCTGCAACGAGATCGCCAAGCGAATTACCCACGGCAAATACGGTGAGTCCGAGAAGGGAGTCGCTAATGTTGAGGATCACCCCGAGAGTCTTGAGGAGATTGACCACCTCTGTGGCGATAGTTGCGATCCAGCAGATAGCGACGATAAAGCCCAGAAAGGCCAAAAATGGACGCCAGGAATTGGGCGGCTGTGGCCCGTGATCATGTCTCGTACTCAGGATGAAAGCACACAGGCAGGTCAAGGAAAAGAGAAGAGAGCATAAAGATGGCAGCAACAGGTTGCTGGCATTGAGTTCTGAATCGGTACTTGTCCAAAATATTAGAGCAACAAAAAAAGGCCCAGTGAAGAACTGGACGAGAATCAACCACTGAGAACGCTCTCTGGTGGAGGGAGCCGATGTGTCCTGAGTGGGCTGTACCGGGGGTAGTTCCGAGTCCCATCGCTGTCGCCTTTGTACTGATTTGTTTTTACCATCTTGGCTGGATGCCCGTTCGGTGACCGATTGATGATCGATGGTTGAAAGAAGGGGGCTATCGTCAGGCAAACGCACGGGGGGCATAGGCTGATTCCCATCATCCGCGGATGTGACAACAACAGTGATGGGATCCGCGTCATTTTCTTGCTGCCCAGGTTCCATAACGTGAACAGTGATCGTCAGGAGTAGCACACTAGGAGCAGCGACAATGCCGAGTATCTTTCCAAAGAAACCTTTCGCTTTCCAACCGTCCAAGGTCGGGAAAAGCGTCGGAATGATGGATTGAACGAGAGTATCTGGAAGACAAGACCACCGACTCTTCGGCGTTCCAGATCGATGACTTCGATCGTCGAAGATGCTGCCATGGATTTGCAACAACTCCGTGGGGCTTTGCGGAGGGGGAAGATGTATACTTGGTGGCCTAGAGGACATAGGCCCAATGGTATCCAGAAACGGGGGAAACGGACTGGACGGACTTTCTAATGGGGAATTTTCCGACCCTCGCGCGTATGTCGTGCCCCTTGGGGACACTTCCAATGGGGACCGGGATGCAGGAGCTTCAGCCAGATAATTAGGGGAGTGAAAAGCATTCGGAGGAGCAAGTAGCGTTGGAGTATGGGGGCCTGTGTTGTTGTTGTTGTCGGGACTGAGACTACGGGACGGACTGATAGATGGCGGGGGCGACAATCTTTGATCCGTATCTGGGTTCGGTGCCTGGGTTGGCGACGAAGTAGATGTACTTGGACCGTCAGCCGAAGGGCGGGTGACAGTAACCCGAGGGCGTCTTCCACCAGAAGCAAACAAGTTCGTATCTAACCTCAGCCCTGTAGCATCGTTGGCAGACACAGTACGAGCCCGAGCAGAACCCGAAGCACTGAGAGGTGTCAGACGGTCAGTTGCTCCGGGCCTGCAGGTGGACGGATGAGAAGCAATAGAAATGTTGTCCTGGTCGGATGAGGCGCCATGGATCGAATCAGGGTTGTCCGAGTATCTCTCAAGGTTGATGGGTATATTCTGATGGATATTTCGAGATTTTTGAAGGGATGACAAGACTGATTGGAATTCGAGGGCACCGACCAAGCTTGGTCTAATAGGATTGAGCGTGTTTCGCCTGTTGGAAGGGCGATAGACATGCATGTTGTCTCGGATCTCAGCCAGATATCGGTTGCGCGTTTCATCGTCCTCATTCTGGTCTCCGTTATCTCCTTTCCAGACAGGCACGTCAGCTCTCTCCAGGCTATCAAAGTCCTGGGTTGACACGGGTGACAGTAAATTTGTTGACTCGGATGCCACCTGAGGTTCGTCATCCTCGACTTCTTCGATGTCCAGCTCCTGATTTTCCGGGATGTGGAAATGCGAGCGGGCTGCAAAGTTTCGCTCGTACGCGCGACGGCGTCGCACGATATACCAGTGCCAAGTCACGACCAGCGCAACATAAAAGCAGTATAAGCCGACCATGGTAGCGGACTCCCAAATATGAAGATGTCCGTCTGCTAGGAGGAACATACTGAAGCTCACGGCCACGACGAAATACCCGACGTCGCGTACGAAGCTCCTCCGGGCCACCTTGAAGGGGCGAACCAGCGCCATGGACCCTGCAACTACCGAAGTGATGAAACTCGCAGCTCCGATCAGCTCCCCAATGGCAAGACTACCACTGTTTGATCTCATCGCGGCGAAGGTAGAGAAGACGTCGGGGCTGCCATTGCCAAACGCAAGAAATGTGACCCCAGTCAAACTCTCGCTGAGACCCAAGATACCAGCCAAAGTGCTCAGGTCGATACACAGAAAATCGCTCGCCGCAATGCCGATCGTGCTAAACAGTAAGGACAGCCAGAGGATGAGGATGGTGAAAGCGAGGGGCTTGACACCGGCAAGGGTGCAATAATAAAACTGTAGATAGGAGAACAGCCCATCTTCGTGGTCCGGGCAATTGTTGCGAACGAATGCACATTTGTCTTCTGCACTGCGGACTAAACGGCACTACATGACAATCAATCGATGTACATTAGTACTGCTTGCGAAAGTTGTGCGTACGCCGAAGTCCATACCTCGTCAGGAGCATCGTCTCGTCGAACCAGGGCCGTGGCTCCACGAGCTGCCGTGGGACCGACATCATTGACGCCGCTCAAGCTCCAACTCAACAGTGCAAGGCCAGTAAAGGCGAACAGGGCCCAGAAAAAGGGCCGCACCGAGAAGCGGCGTTTCGGACGACGAGTTGGACGGCAACTCAAGGGAGGGGTAGGTCTTGCTCTGAACATCGTGAAACATCCGACGGCATCATGGGCGACTGAGTAGGACGGGAGGCTCAGGGGAAGGCGGGCGCGGAAAGCGGGCGACTAGGGTGGCCTTATAATGGAATTCTGAGCGAGCCAGTGCTGCGGTGAGGGAGAAGGCAGAAACGCCCCTTGGAGCAAGCAAGCAGGGTGGGAGTAGCGAGGCGTTTGAATCGTCACACTAGCCACTCACTGATGTCAGGACCAGCAAGATGCGTGGCTGATGACGATCGATTGGAGGAGGGAGTGAGGCTGTGCAGAAGGGTGAGTTGGCTCCACCCGCGCCAATGGGGATGCTGGTGACGGACGAGATGGTCTCTGCTCCGTAATAGGGCGAAGACCGACTTACACCAACATTGTCGACTGCAACATGCGGGATGACCCGAAGGGAGGAAGAGAGAGAGAGAGAGAGAGTAGAAGGACTGCATAGTAAGTGAGAGGGCAGGGGAGTAGCGGCACGGAGAGGACTCCCGTCGCTCACGATCACGGGGAGAGGCTGACTCAGTGGAGTCATGTGATCTGCGCAGGTGGTCCCTCGGGGCACCCGAATGTTTTTGTTTGTTGTTGAACGGAGCGAGTCGGCGGCATCACATCGAGACCATCAACCGGTTGGATTATGACCCTCTCACGCCTGCCGCCGACGCTTGAATCGACTCCATAGGCTAACGGCCTCATCCGTGCTGGCTTCACTCCTGTTCGTCAATATCCCGATCGCTTGAATCCCGAACCTCCCCTTTCTGTCCCGATCGCTGGCTGGTGCATTTGTCCCCTTACTGCTGGGGAAACCACCTCCAAAATGCCCCGCGTAGCGAACCCCAAACATCGCCGCTCAAATGGCGCATCTACCCCCCACAAAAATTCGCCGGTAAAGTAAGTTTCCTCTTCCGTTTGTCTCCCTTCTTACTCCCCAAGAGAAGAAAATGATTGCTGAACACCATAGGATCCCCCTCAATGATGACATGGGAGAGAAGGCGGCCCGTATGGAGGCCCGGCATGCTCGCCATGGTCGACAGATGGACCAAATCAAGGCCGCCGTCAAAACACCCATGCCTCCCCGGAAGTACGCCAGCTATGATCGCGCATCCAGCACGAGCCCGGCCACCCCACGAGGCTCGGGCCATCGAGGACGAGATAGCGATGTTGGCGCCAGTCGCAGAGCGGTGACCCCTATGAAACGCGTTCCCATCCTCGCAAACTTCGAAGAATGGATGAAAATGGCCACCGACAATAAGATCAATGCAAACAATTCCTGGAACTTTGCCCTCATCGATTATTTCCATGACATGTCCTTGCTGAAGGAGGGCGATGGAGTGAATTTCCAAAAGGCCAGCTGCACCCTCGATGGCTGTGTCAAGATCTACACCAGCAGAGTCGATAGCGTGGCGACCGAAACCGGTAAACTTCTCAGCGGCCTCGCTGATAGTCGTGATAAGAGAGCTCGTGAAACCGGCGGGGACGGCGAAGATGCGGATGAGGATGAAGATGGAGAGGATGGCGGGGCTCGAAAATCCCGAAGAAAGGTGGGCTCGATTAGACTGTCCAGCAAGTCCATTGAATGATAGGAAGGAACACTAACTCTGAATCCCAAGGCGCGATCACATGAGGCGACACTGGCTCCCTCCTTTGCGGCTCTCCAGCTGAAAAAGTTCGAGCTGGAGTTTTCAGTAGACCCATTATTCAAGAAGGCGTCAGCAGACTTCGACGAAGGTGGTGCGAAGGGGTTGCTTCTCAACCACCTAGCTATTGATGGCCAGGGGCGGATTGTGTTTGACAGCAGCGACGATGCCGCTGAAGGCAAAGCAAAAGACGACGTTCACGCGCGCGAAGGTAGCGAGGCCCCCGAACGCGCAGATTCCCCATTACCGGCGCAAGAGTCCGACGATGTATTCGAGGACAGCACGGAGATCGATATTGCAGGCTTAGCGAATCGCTTTTTCCCGGATCTAGAGCATCTCGAGGGACAGGATATCTGCCCCTCCCTCAAGAACTTTGACCTGGGCGATCCGAGTGGCTCTCTGGATATTCCCTTTTTGAAAGCACCCGAGGAGTGGAGAAATGAACAAGGTATCGATGATGGCCGTAACCCAAACGACGCCTCTGGGATCATGCTCGACGATGATAATGCAGTTGGTTTTGATGATGATGATGCCACTCTGGCTGGATTTGATCTCAGCGGGGACACTGGGTTCGGAGATGGGGGAGAAGCCTGGGCTCGCGAGGCAGCACTTGAACCCATGCTGAAGGTTCACCGAGTTGACCTTGATGGCGACGAAAACCAAGATTGCGAGGACTTTGACAATGATGATGCATACGCCGTTTCACTTAATCACCAACCAAGCAGCCGGGATCACGAAAACATCCTGAGCTATTTCGATAACGCACTGCAGAAGAACTGGGCAGGTCCAGAACACTGGAAGATTCGCCGAATCAAGGAGCACGCAGCCGCAACCACCGCGAATGCGGCGCCCAAACAACGCAAGGAAAAGGAGCCCTTCGAAATCGATTTCGGTGCACCATTGGACCCTTCTGTAGCCGAACTGATCTACACCCCGGCTAGTTCCAATTCGACTATCTCGTTGCCGAAGACGCAATGGAAAACGAAGGGCCGTAACCTGCTCCCGGATGACAAGCACTTTAACTCTCGACAGTTATTGCGCCTGTTCTTGAAACCAAAGGCTCGAATGGGGTCGAAGAAGTTGGTGGGTTCGCGCCAGTTTAACCAGCGCCGACAAGATCAAACCGCCGGTCATGGAGATATGGATGAGGCCTTCTGGGCCAACCATAAGACCGAGGATAATGAAGGTGGCGACGAAGGTGCTCCTGGCGCATATGATGCCAACTTCTTCGCTGATGATGATGGCCTCGCCTTCCCCAACGGCCTCGGCCTGGGTGATGACGACGATGATAATCTGCCATTTGCCGACGCTCGAGAGATGCTGTCTCCGCCATCTGACATGCCTCCTGGAACAGCTGCTGGCGAAGCTGGTGGAGCGACAGGACTGGCGGCGCTTTTGAACATGGTTGGCGCGACACCGGGCGCAGGCGCTGGAGGCTTTGGGTCACAACTTGTCACTCAAGGTGGCCGAAGGGCACGACCAGACTACGTTGCATACGCCCGAGTAGCCAAGAAGGTGGACGTCCGGCGTCTCAAGTTGGAAATGTGGAAAGGAATGGGTGAGCGATTGGTTTCTTCCTCCCATTTTGACTCTACGCCACGAGCCAGCAAGATGGCAAGCCCGCAGCAAGACCAGCCCGCAGACAGCGAAGCTGACGTGCCCCCAACACCTACACCCACGAATCAAGGCCCTGAACAGCTGCTGGACGGACAGGACAACAATCAACTTCGCTTCACAAAGATCATGAACTCCCTCAAAACTGTTTACGCCCCTGAGACCTTGCGCGACATCAGTACATCGTATGGTTTTATTTGCCTTCTTCATCTCGCCAATGAACAGGGCCTTTTACTACATAATGATGATGGTAACGACGGCATTGGTTCAGGGGCTCTCGAGGAGATCTTTGTCTCCAAGGACCTCAACGCAGTCATCGAAGAGGGAGCCATGTAAATATGGCGCGTCTGTTTTCTCTGGTTGGATGGATGCCTTGTTCAAGTCTCATGTTTTGATGGTTATGGAAGGTTTTATCAGGAATGATTGCATGGCTCCAGTTTAACGTCTTGAGTTTGTTACTGTTGGTTCTGTTTGTTGCACCGGAGTTGGCGGATATGTGGTTATCGCCCAAATGGCGTGAGGCTTAGGGGTTTTTCTTTTTCTTTTTTTTCCTTTTTTCACCTTTGGTGTTTGTTGCCCTCGGGAGAATGGGGGAGAGATTTTCTGAAGATGATTTGATTGTGTTTCCAGTTCTCTGGTAGGGGCGTCAGATGTAAAGATCGCAGCCTCCAATCACCTTGTCGTAAATACTACCTTTGTGTTCATTATTCCAGTTAACAATAATCACTGCACCGTGGGACCGACAATCACCATTTCAGGGCTTATGGCGCGAGCGGCAGCTCACGAGTCACCATAAGGACAAGTTTTTCTTATTGGATCGATACGTACAGGAACTCAAATACCAAGGGATATATTGGGAGTCAACCAGAGGCTCAAAGGAACGAGGAGAGAAGAAAAGACATTGGAAGAAAGCAGACGATGCAACGGGTACGCTACCAAGCCTCGTCAAAGACGGGAGCACGTTATTAAAGCCAAACCGGATCAGAGAAAAGAAAGGCTGGGCGGATTTTGGAGCCCTTGAGTTCGATGACCACCGCAAATGTTCCTCCAGAGAGGAGGGCGTTCCAGGTGGATGAAGGAAAACACGGGCACACCCCCAGTTTTTCAATTCCACGTTTTTAGTTTGTGTTTTTGCATTGTATTTATGGCGCACGTCACCACGACAGAAGTGCGCTTGGGTGATATGTACTGAAATGTAACTTATTGGCGTGCGTTCTGCGGGAAATTCGGGCTCATGGGGCTCGCATAGGCTCCTGGGATAGGGACAGCCTCATAGGTACGCTCCCCGGGAGCGGCACCCATGTGCTGGGCCACAGTCGGCGCCGGCCCCGGAGACGGCAGCGGTGCGGGCACAGGGGATGATATGGAGGCGGGAGCGGGGCCGGGTGTCGGCACAGGGAACTCCTCCTGGTCCATTCGCGGGGAGGCATGCTGCAAACGAACGGGCGGAGGCTGCAACTGGAACGTGGGCTGTGGCCTTGTTGGAGACCGCGGCGTCGCGAACTGGGTCGGCGTCGCTTCGCCGTTCTCTGCCATCGAATAAGGGTCTTGAGAAGTCGGATTGGGAGAGAAAGGCGTCTTGGACGCACGCGGGAACCCGGGCGTGTTTGGTGCCGACTGGATGCGGAGCTGCGCCAGATACAGATCTGAGCGAGCTTTGTCCCGGCGGTCCATTGACTTGGCAAGTCGTCTCTTGGTCCAGAACCGGTAGAAGATCACAGCGTAGATCAGAATGACCAGGACCTCGATGACGACTTCGATGATGGCACAGACCAATCCCCAATCCTAGAAAGATTTGTTAATATGTCGGCCAGGGAATGAACGGAGCAATGAGAGGCTCACCTGTAAACGACACAGCAGGGCGTAGTCAATATCGTTATGGAAATACTGCTCGCGCGTATTCTTTTTGCACGACCAGCCCCAGAGATCTTGACCATTCCCCGACGACTTGCTGTTCTGGTAGATTGCCGCAGAAACGACCCACATCAGCAAACTGAAGACAAAAAAGCACACCGAGAAGACCGAATAGTAGACAGCGACTTTCTCCGCACGCTTGTGGCCTTTCTTCCAGTATGCCCAGAAGACGACCAGACAAGCCAGCAGGGAGAGACTCGCGACTGCCAGCATCAAATACTGCGGCCACGGGTTGGTCCCCTTCGCCCACGGCGGGAAACCGCTTCTTGAAGGGAGCGCCTTGGTCGCATGGAAGATGGTCAGTGTCGTCGCCAGAATCGTCAGGACGATCAAACTACAACCGAAGTTGACGAAACGGAGGAAGATCTTGGCAATCCGTACACGCAATTTGATACGCTATTCCAAGTCAGCTTTGCGACATTAAGAAAGGGGGGGAGGAGGAACAGGCAGGTCGGGCTCCGGGAAAGAAAACCTACCAAATCTCTTTCATTTTCCTTCTCGGCGGCCTTTTCGTGTTTCTCCACGTAGAAATCCTCCCGGAAGGTCGGACTGAGTGGGTTCAGGGTGCGGCCAGGAGTACCCGGCACTTTGAGAGCACTCTTCAGGGGGGAATTGGGGGGCGGCTGATGATGCGACACATGGTGTGAAGGATCATGGGTAGCGACATATCCAAAGCCCACATCCGACACATCCGGACGACTCTGTGTGTGGTTCGGGGGGTCTGCAAATGGGGAGCGTCCCCCCTGGGTGGGTTCTGTGGGAGAGTGAACTGCGGTGGCCTCTGCAAAACGGGCCGTTCGCGGACTCTTCAGCGACGACACTGTCGAGTCGGAAGACGTTCGTTCTTCCACTGTGGGCTGCATCGTGGGAAGGGCCGTTGGTGGGCGGTTGTGACCCCGGAGAATATCAGCCGGAGAAACTGCTTCGTACGTTTGAGGCGAGCTGTTCTGGCTCCCACTCGAGACCGACATTAGGCTAGTAAATACACTGAAGATTGAGCTCGTGGAGCCACAGAAATGACTGGCGGTAGAAGAGAACCAGCTCTTGAAACCTCTTAGGTCGCAGCAGACACCGGGTGCAGCCCTGATGCTGAATGAGACGTGATGAGGAGGGTCTGTCGCAGCCGTTTACCGCGTGGGCCACCACTCCATATGCTCCTGTCCCCGTCAACCGGGACCGGATGAGAGTCGGGCGTGGAAGGGCAGAGGAGTCTCTCTTGATCGGCTGTGCCAGGAACCCGCGCTGGACCCGGTCGTCAGCGCCGGCTCTTCGAAGGAGGGGGGG
>RHLO01001170.1:0-11431 GCA_003719415.1 Aspergillus olivimuriae
GTCGTCACCACCACCACCCAGGCTCCGGCGCCGGTCCAGCCGACCACCACCCAGGCGCCCCCGTCTACCACCCAGGCCCCTGTCGCCGCTGCGCCGTCGTCGTCCTCCTCCAATGCGGCCTCGGCCCCTACCGACTACCAGTCGGCCGTTCTGTACAACCACAACATCCATCGTAGCAACCACTCCGCCAACTCGCTCGAATGGTCGTCCGACCTCCAGGCCAGTGCGCAGACCCTCGCCGCTCGTTGCGTCTACCAACACGACACGTAAGAAACCCCCCCCACCCCCCGGGACAATCTGATCTGCGACGGTGGATACTGACCGGTCTGATAGGAGCATCAACGGCGGTGGCTATGGCCAGAACATTGGCTATGGGGTCTCGTCCGATGAGATCGGCGTCATGATCACCAACTTGATGTATAACAACGAGGTTGAGTACTACTCGAACCTCTACGGTGCGGCCACCCCCGACATGACCAACTTCGACCTCTGGGGCCACTTCAGTCAGATCGTCTGGAAGGGCACCACCGCCGTGGGGTGTGCCACCGTCCTCTGTCCCAGCTTGGGCAACGTCGATTCCAGCGCTGCGGTGCCCTTCACCGTGTGCAACTACAGTCCTCCCGGTATGTGCTCTGATCCCTCTCCTTGCCGTTGGGACGACGCAGAATGAGGGACCTCTGGCTAATGCGTTGTATGTAGGAAACTATGACGGTGAATACTCCAGCAACGTCCTGCGTCCCCTGGGACATGCGATGTACTCTGCCTAAGCGTCCGGACCGGGCCATCTCGCCCGGCGCAAGGAGATCGTCACCCGGACTCAACGACCATGGACGGGTACTGAAGCCATGGGTCATGTCAAACTGGTGGTCGTGGTAGAAATCGAGGTCGAAACCGTGTGACTGATGAGTTTCGGCCCGATCTACCGGAGTGAGTTCCGTTGATATGGGATGATGTCTTACTATCTGCCGTGATGCGAGCTACGAACCTGATTGAATGGACACAATTTTCTGACATTAGTCAGTCCTTACGAGCGTCGTCTTTTTTTTGTGTGTGTGTGTGTGTGTGTGTGTGTGTGATTTTTTTGATTATCATATTACCCCGGACTGCATTGCATGGTGTCCTCGGGGGCCTGTGCCAAGGTTGTGTGGTGGACGGTTCGGCAGGCGATCTGCCTTCCGTCCATGTCTCCACTGCCGCTGTCCTCCCCGTGTGCACCTAGGTACGGTATCACCCTGGTGCTCCCCCGCGAGATCCCGGTGATGACGGTTCGTCGTTTCCTTCTTTGTGAATATTTTTCTTCTCTTCGTTGCGCCATGTCCTGGTGCCCCAATGACAGCCACCTGATGCATTGGATTTGTGTCTTTTCCACCGTTTTTCTCGCTTGGGTTGTTGACCGGTTGCGTTCGGGATATGGGCGTCATGCATAGAGTCGGGACTGGGATGGTTGGGAATGAAATGGATGAACACATGTGAATGAAGACCTGCTGCAGATAGGCGCCGACCGTGCGTGTCCCGTCCCAGATCCGGAGTTGTAGATGCCCCGTCAGGGACCTTGCCCGTCCCTATCACGATCACGATGTAGTTAGTTGTCCCCGGGGTTGTTTGAGCGACAGGCTCGGGCAACGTCATGCCGCTGCACGTGCTGTGCAGCCAATTGGCACGGGCCAGTCTCGGCTGAGGTAATGCCCCCCACGTGATGCCCCGATAAGGTTGGGTCTCCCCGCAAGCAGCAGTACATGGTTGACCTGCCATCTCTTGCGAACCCCAGCTCCCTTCGTCCGAATGCCCCGGCTGTCTGCCCGCCGACGCTGTCTCGCGTGTCCTGGCACTGACTAAGTGGTCTCTGCCTCTCCCCACGTTGGATTGGATGCAACCTTCCCATGGGCCGTCAGGACCTAGGTTGCTTAGTCGCTTCTTATTGCCACTGCGACGTCAACGTGCCAACGATCACCTTCAAGTCCATCAAAGCTACCTCTCTGCCGGTATCGTGCTCCAGCGTGGACAGCTCGTGCATGCTGTAGCCTGCTGACCTGACTTGCCGAATCGTCCCTGTCCTGCCCTGCGCCGAGGATTGGCGAGGTCTCGATCGAATTGCGCTCTGCGTCTACGGAGTACCTGCTTGCCATTTGCGTGCGCCTCCCCGCATGGTCACAGGGCTGGCCGTAGATTTCGTCCCCGCTGACCGTCGCTGGACGACGCAAGAATCGCTGCTCCATCCTTCAGATCAATCGTTAAGAGGTTCCTCAGACGTGCTCTGCGAATTTTATCGCCAGCGCCCTGCTGTCTTTTTGGTGATCTCGCTTTGTGCGACCCACTACTACTCCCTGGCACATTCTTTGAGGTGCTATCGCTTGGCGATCCCTCCCGGACTAAACCACCAAGCTTCTCCTCCGTTCCCCCGACACCCCGACTTGAGAGCCTAAAGGTCCGGCACGCTGACGCCAGTGGGAGCGATCCACTCCAGTTGGCATCCCGTTGCCGACTTCTTCTGCTACCTTACCGTGAGCTAGCTCCCTGTAAGCGTCCCTTCCCCCGTCCACAGCCGCGATTTTCCCTTTATCCCGAACCCCAGCCCAAGACTCCACCTGGCACGGTGGTCCAATTTGCCCGGACCGCGGGGCGAGTCCATCCACTGTACGTCGTCTATATAAGATGGACACTCTCCGATCCCTTTCATCCATCTTCCTTGGCTGGCTTTTCCGCTTTCTTCACATCGTCATTGTAATCCGTCGAACTACCTACCTCTCCCATCTTGCCACTGCCTCGTGATTGGACCAGTCATGCGATAGTCCTCCATGCCCTCATACTACCTCCAAGATTGTCACTACTTTTACCGCACCGCCCTGCGTCTCCTGTCTATTCCCACCTTCCTCGCCTGTCGCTTTGCTTGACTTGACCCTGCGTCGGATCAGAGACTTTGTTTGCTGATACCATGTCCTACTCATCCATGGCAGTTCGACACTTTACTACCCCCAAACCCCTCGGGAACAGCATGTCTTCCCCTCGGTCTCAACCGGCCCTGGAGGCCAAGATCAAGCCCACCTCCAAAGATGGTGCGAGCTATCCGCCTCTAACGCCCGATGATGCCCCCAAGAAGAAGGGTTCCACCTTCGCCAACCAAGACTCGCTCCCCAAGCTGCCCATCCCAGACTTGGAGGAGACCTGCAAGAAGTATTTGGAGGCGTTGTCGGCGATGCAGACGCCTAGAGAGCAAGAAGAAAGCAAGGCTGCGGTTCGAGATTTCCTCAAATCCGATGGTCCCATCCTCCAGGAAAGACTGAAGAACTACGCCTCTTCGAAAACGAGCTACATCGAACAGTTCTGTAGGTTCTGATCGAAGAATTATGTGGCCAGAATGGAGAGTGACTGACTTGATGACTAGGGTACGACTCCTACCTGAACTATGATAGCCGTAAGAACCCCGCCCCCCTCTTCAACTGGACGAAAAGTACCGATCAAGAACTGACCAATTCACTAGCCGTTGTCTTGCACCTCAACCCGTTTTTCCTGCTGGAGGATGATCCAACCCCCGCGAGAAACCATCAGGTGACCCGCGCAGCCTCACTTGTCGTCTCGGCGTTGTCGTTCGTGCGCGCGGTGCGACGGGAAGAGCTTCCTCCCGACACGGTTCGCGGCACCCCCCTGTGCATGTATCAGTACTCCCGCTTGTTCGGAACCGCACGTGTGCCCACGGAGAATGGGTGCATGATCAGCCAGGACCCTCACGCCAAGCACGTTGTTGTCCTGTGCCGGGGCCAGTTCTACTGGTTCGATGTTCTGGATGAGAACCATGACTTGATCATGAACGAAAAGGATATCGCCGTGAACCTGCAAGTGATCGTCAACGATGCAGAGCAGACGCCGATCCACGATGCCGCCAAGGGAGCCCTAGGTGTTCTCAGCACGGAAAATCGCAAGGTTTGGTCGGGTTTGCGAGATATCCTGACCAAGGATGAGGGTTCGAACAATGCGGAGTGCTTGAACATTGTCGATACTGCACTGTTTGTTCTTTGCCTGGATTACACCGAGCCGCATAACACCTCCCAACTTTGCGCCAACATGCTCTGTGGTACGAGCGAAGTGATCAAGGGGGTGCAGGTTGGTACGTGCACCAACCGGTGGTATGATAAGTTGCAGATAATCGTGTGCCAGAACGGCAGCGCGGGTATCAATTTTGAACACACCGGCGTGGATGGGCACACTGTGCTACGGTTTGCCAGCGACGTCTATACCGATACAATTCTTCGATTCGCGAGGACCATCAACGGCCAAGGCCCCAGCCTTTGGGCAACTACAAGCCCCGATCCATCAAAGCGTGATCCTCGTAGCTTTGGCAATGTCAGCACGACCCCTCGGAAGCTTGAGTGGGACATGGTACCGGAAGTGAGCATTGCATTGCGATTTGCCGAGTCTCACCTGTCCGACCTGCTCCAGCAGCACGAGTTCCATACGTTGGAGTTTGCGGGCTACGGCAAGAACTTCATCACTTCGATGGGATTCTCGCCTGACGCCTTCGTGCAGATGGCATTCCAAGCTGCCTATTACGGACTTTACGGCAGAATCGAAAACACCTACGAACCGGCCATGACTAAGTTCTTCCTGCATGGCCGGACGGAGGCCGTCCGGACCGTCACCAACGAATGTGTCGACTTCGTGAAGACCTTCTGGGGGGATGTGCCGCCCCAGGACAAGGTGAACGCCCTGCGGAAGGCTTGCGAGAAACACACCGCCATCACCAAGGAATGCTCCAAGGGTCAGGGCCAGGATCGCCACCTCTACGCGCTGTACTGCCTCTGGCAGCGATCGTTTGATGACGACGACTCCGCGGCCAACAGCGTGGAGAGCAGCTCGAACGGCTATACCAGCCCGGTAGAAAACGGCTCTGGCATGGGTTCGCCGAAGTTTTCCCCCTCGTTCTCGGAAGATGGCCTATCCAACAACAGCTACGGCCTGCGGGCGGTGCGCCCAGCGCCTCCCACACCGGCCCTGTTCAGTGACCCAGGCTGGGACAAGATCAACAACACGATCCTGTCGACCTCCAACTGCGGGAACCCGTGCCTGCGCCACTTCGGATTCGGCCCGACCTCCGCCGACGGATTCGGCATCGGCTATATTATCAAAGACGAGTCGATCTCGATCTGCGCCTCGTCCAAGCACCGACAGACTGCGCGGTTGATGCACACGCTAGAATCGTACCTGTTTGAGATCCGCAAGCTACTGCGCGCCACGAGCGGGAAAACTACTAGCCCACGGACTAGCCGGGCGCGCGAGATGGAGATCATGACCGATCGGTTCCACGGGGAGCACCGCCGCGGGCGGATCGTTCGGGGCGATGGCCAGATCCATCGGGGGGCCGATACGCCGACGACTGATAGCGGGGAAATTGAGGATGATGGCATGGGTGGATGTAAGATGCTCCCTTTCCCTCTTTGGTTGATCTTCTGTATGATGGTGACAGCTGCTGACGAACGAGGTAGACGGGTTCTTCGATGCAGGCATGCTGCTCCACGCGCTCAAGGGGCTCAATGCAGACCGGGAGCGAAGCGGCGACAAACCGGAACGACGGCGATTTGTCGGGAAGAAGCTGCGGTTGAATGAGTATTAGCTGTTCTGACGCGATTTCAAGTACATAGTGGTTAGGTGAATTTTGGACCCGAACTATGGTTGATATTGCATCGGTGCATGTAGTGATCGTTTACGGCCATCAAGATGGATTTCTTTCTGTACATAGATACCAATTTTTTGGATGAGATTTGTCGATACGAGGATCGACTGCAATCACCGCTGGATCCACTACTCGGTCGATGTGGACGGAGGAAGTAGGTTTCATGGCCTCTGTCGATCCACCGGCTGGGATAAAAGAGCGGTAAGGGCGAACTAAACTCTGTTGAGCGTAGTGATCTCTGATCGTCTGATTTTGAGTTTTGCGTTGAGGATGCATCCTGTTAGGTACTGTACCGGTACTCCATACCGGGGTACATTCGGAACGCCTGCAGTCGGACGCGAGGACATATTTGTCGGAGGTCGTGCGAGGTCACGCCACCGAGAGATCCAAGACAATCTGATGGGAGCGATCATCGAGTCTCCACCTGAGCCTAATAATCATACGATACTGGGACAAAATCATGTCACAGTAGTGACAACTTTATGGTTGACATTATTATTGTGCTATATGCACCGGTGGTAGCTCTGAGGTACCGAGCTACTCCAAAGATACTTTTAACGACACGGTCGGACCGCAATGGCAGCACCCAATCGCTCCCCACCCTGCGAATCCCGTGGGAAGTAGTCCAATGTACGAGGGTATGATTATCTGCATGGAGACTGCTGCATGCATGCATTGGGAGGGGGGTGCGTGTACCTATCACTATCAACGGGAGTGCATGCAATGAGTCTGGCTCATTGAGTTAGTAGTTCCTGGTACCAGATACTACTGCGTAGGGTTGGAGCCAATGTGGACGTCAGGGTGTATCATTCTTGGGTGCGCTGGGGGTTTCATGAGGGTGAAACTCGGGATGAGGGTTGGGAATGTGGACTGATCTGGAGGCAGGTGGGTGGGAGGACTTACCGAGATCGGTAGTAGTAGGGCTACTCTGTGGACTCCGTAGTTAGTAGAGGGTCAAGCAGTCTGAAACAATCTATTCGAGTTCGTCCGTCGCACCTCTTGATAGCGAGGTAATATCAAGTCAACCGCTGTTAGCCGTGGTCTATCGCCCCCAATCGGGCACGGAAGCGATGAGATCATCGTCCGTGCTGCATCCTGTCGGCTCCACCGTAGCCGTGAGTCCGGGCTTCCGGGAGGGTCTTATGTAATCTGCTCCTGCCGCATCCTGTCAACTCCAGGGCCGTCTTATGTAACGCCCACGTGACACTGCGTCCCTCTGGTCAAGGACTTTACCCATGATTCGGCGTACCATCCGCCTTCAGCTCCTTTCTTCGTCCTCTGCAGCGTGTCATACAGCTCCCGAAGCTCCAGCAGCTTCTTCTTGTCGTTGTCTAGCAGCCGCGCCGGGTCATACTGGATGGACTGCATTGGCATTGTTTCTCCTCTAGGTAAGTCGGTGATCATCACGGGGGTCTGATCGGATCCTGTTCCCCTTGGGTTGGCTGGCCCCGACACCGGACGGCGTGCTGCGATCTGCTCGCGGCCGGGAAAATTATGACCGCCGGTATCTGATGGGTGCCTTACACCGGGCTCAGGCGCTCAGGCCAGTCATCCAGTCGGTCTTGCTCTTCCTCCATGCTTCTCCCCATCTGCACCCTCAATTCCTCCGTCGGATTTCCCTCCTGGTGGTGGCCTCTTGCCTTTCCCCCCGGTCGCTGCAGTATCTCCCCTGGATGCGTGATTCCCCGTTGCTGGTTCTGTTCGGTTTCCTTGTCATTTCCCTCCTGCGACTGCACCCTCAGCCCATTCATGTCTGACCTGGGTTCCACTCCCCCCGACCCTCTCTGGACCCGGCTGGCGGGTGTGTTCATTGGCGCTGGGCGTGTCGCTGCCTCCTTCGGCAGGGTTAGTGGCTCCATCGGCGGTGCGCTAGCAACCCGGCCTCTGCACCTCTGGCGAACTAGCGCCCTCGTTGCTGAGCGTCTGCTGCTGCTTGGTCCTGCAACCACGGCAAATCTGCCCTCGCGCCCCCCCCAATCCCTCCAAACTCCGCCCAAGGGGAGTTCCTGCTGGCTGGCGATAGCAACGTGATAGTGTCATCGTCGTCATTATCATCACGGTCGCCAGTGTTCGCTCGCTCCAGCGACAGATTCATCCCAGCGACGCTCGTCTCCAGAGCCTCCCTGACCCTCTGTCGTGCGTTCTGACACTGCCTCTGTCGTGACCCTTCTGGCCGCTCTTCCAACCAATTCTCGTTCTTGTCCTACCGGGCAAAGCTTGGATCCGCCTCAACCACATCTCTGCTTCTTCCCTTGTCCTTCCACCCCTTTTTCCTTTTCATTTTTTCCTTTTCCCTTTCCCACGAGCAACCTCATCGGATTGATTTTCTTTTTTCGTGTCTCATCTGGATCACCTTTTTTCTCTTGTCGCTGCGCGTCACCAGTGCGACCGTCACCAAACACCTTCCAGAACCACCGCTCTAATCACCCGCCGCAGAAATAGTGAACGTCATCTTCTTCCGTCTTCAACGCGCGCTCCCCGACCGCTGGGAATCCCTGTTTCGCCGTCGATCAGCGGTCGCATTCTCCGACGACGGCACCCGTTTCATCCCTCGAACCGTCCTCCCTCCGTTCTTCCCGTCGTGTTTGAGATGATGGCGGCAGCGCTTGATCAACCCCGTTTTGATACCATCTCCGGCCCTTCGGCGCCTGATGCGGCGTCCATTACGCCGCCGCAGAGCGCCAACGGCAAGAAAGAGGCGCCGGAGGGGGTCCCGTCGGAGTTGTCTGATCTCGAACTGGACCCTAATGCCGCGACCAGTGCGCCAGAGGTGCCGTCCGTCGAGGAGGAGGACGATGAGGTTGAGCCCGACCATTACTATGGTGGCGGCAAAATTCCTGTGTTCAAGCCGGTGAGTGGTCATGTGGACAGGACGGATACGTCTGTTCTGGACGCCGAGGAGACATGGCCCACTGATGTGATGCGACCATAGACCATGGATCAGTTCCGCGACTTCCAGCACTTTATCAACAAAGTCGAAAAGTACGGCATGCAATCGGGGATCATCAAAGTGGTCCCCCCTCAGGAATGGTAAGTATCATTGAGAATCCGCTCGCGAGAAGTCTGTTCGTCGTGTGTAACCAAACTAACCGACTCCTGTCTTATGCTGGATAGGCGCGATTCCCTCCCAGCCCTCGACGAGGCTGTGAAAAAGATCCGCGTGAAGAATCCGATCATGCAGGAGTTCCACGGATCGCATGGCACCTACACCCAGGCCAACATCGAGCGACAGAGATCCTACAACCTACCCCAGTGGAAAGCACTCTGCGAAGAGAGCAGCCATCAGCCCCCGGCCCGGCGAGGCGAGCGCCGACGCAACCAGGAACGCGCGACTCGCACACCAGCGGCCCCGCGCCCCCCTCCCAATCGATCGGAACCGCAAAAACGACGCGCAGGCCCCGGACGCCCACCGAAACGATCCAACCCAGTGAAGGTGAAAGAGGAGCCGTCCGCCGAGGAGAGCCTGGACAAAGTGAAGCCGGAAGGACCGCCCACCCCCGTTTCGCCCGAATCGAATCCCGTCGAACCCAAGGCCGAAGACCTCAGTGACGGCGAATCGTTGCCGGCCTCCAAGCCCAAGGGCCGACAGCCCAAGTCGGTGTCCGCGCGACGCAAAACTAACAAAGGCGACATGTCTGACTACGTCGATGAGGAGGCCTTCAAAGATTTCGATTACCGGATCCACGACAACGAGGAATATACGCAGGAACGATGCGAGGAACTCGAAACGGCCTACTGGAAGTCCCTGATGTTCAACAATCCCATGTATGGCGCCGATATGCCCGGCTCTCTCTTCGATGACGATACTACCTCGTGGAATGTTGCGAAGCTGCCGAACCTGTTGGATGTGCTGGGCCAGAAAGTCCCCGGAGTGAACACGGCTTATCTCTACCTGGGAATGTGGAAGGCTACCTTCGCCTGGCACTTGGAGGACGTTGATCTTTACAGTATCAATTACATTCACTTTGGGGCGCCGAAGCAGTGGTACAGCATCTCCCAAGAAGACGCCCCCCGATTCGAACAGGCCATGAAGAGCATTTGGACCAGCGACGCCAAGAACTGCGATCAGTTCCTCCGCCACAAGACGTACCTGGTGTCGCCGAGTCTGCTCAAGTCGCAGTACGGCATCGAGGTGAATCGCTTGGTCCACTACGAGGGCGAATTTGTCATCACCTATCCTTATGGGTATCACTCCGGGTACAATATTGGGTACAACTGCGCCGAGTCGGTCAACTTTGCGACGGAGAAATGGCTGGACTACGCTCGTGTTGCCAAAAAATGCCACTGTGAATCCGACAGTGTCTGGATCGACGTTGACGAGATTGAGCGCAAGCTGCGTGGGGAAAGCACCCCGGAGTACTATGGGGAATATGCGAGTGATCTGGATGAGATGGAGGGAGCATCGGATCTACTGACGCCGCCGCGCAGTGTTCCCGAGAAGTCGACTCGGGGCCGCAAACGCAAACATGACGGCGAGTCCACCAAGGCAAAACGCATGCGGGTCAGCATGGACGTGCCCCGCAAGATCCCCTGCGTGTTGTGTCCGAACAACTTGGACTATGAGGATCTCCTCCCGACCGAGGATGGGAAGCACCACGCCCATCGCCGGTGCGCGCAGTACACGGAAGAAACGAGCATTCTGCGCGACGAATCGGGCAAGGAGGTGGTCTGCGATGTAGAGCTGATCCCCAAGGCCCGCATGGGGCTCAAGTGTCTCTTCTGCCGCGAAGTGCGCGGGGCGTGCTTCCAGTGCAACTACGGCAAATGCACACGATCATACCATGCCACTTGTGCGTTGTTGGCGGGCGTGCAGGTGGAGCATGGGCAGGTGGCCGTGATCGCAGAGGATGGCCAGCAGTATTCGGTGCCCAGTGTGGATCTCAAGTGCAAGTATCATCGGCAGCGGAAGCCCAGCTGGATGACCAGCACGGAGTCGCCGGAGCAAGACCGCAAGTTGATCGAGACGGCGCGACGGCTGCAGGCGGGCGAGCTGGTGCAGTTCCAGGCCGACCGGGAGATCAATGGGGCGGTGGTGTTGGAGAACCGACCGGAGGAACGGGCGTTGTTGGTGAAGGTGTTGCCACGAGGGTAAGTCTTTCTCCCTGTCTGTCCTGTTTTCTAGCCCCGCGCCCCCGGAACCCCGGGCATGTTGAGGCATTGCCTCTTTGGGATGGCGATGAAGCTGAGCCGCGACTGATGTGTGTGTCCTTCCTGCTTTAGCGATGTAATCGAGTTACCATACCGGTGGATGCTGGTGGTGCGACGGAGCAATTTCGCACCGCTGGCGCCCGGGACCCAGCCGCTGCCCGCCCACTTGGTGCGCAAGCCCGCGCGCAAGGAAGTGGAATCGACGGTGCCGATGGCAGGCAATGTGTTTGGCGATGAGGGATCTCCCTACCAGTGGGCCGAGTTCGAGACGGTGGATTGGCATCATCGTGGCTCTGCCCCACTGGCGACGGTCAACCTGCAGCAGCACGAGCAGATCTGGTATTATCTGGGCCAGTCATCGACCGAGTGTAGGGCACAGTATACGCACAACCCTAGCATGCCCGTCCACAACCCGCGCTCGAATTTCCTCGACAGCGTCAAGTCGCTTGGCGCCGCCATCGCCCGACTGCCCTCCGCCGCCTACCCCCACCATCTGCACCAGCACCGCCATCGGTCGCTGGTCGCTGCCGCCAGCGTCGCCGGCGCTGCCCCTCTTCGTCATTATCCTTCTGTTGTCCCTCCTGTTCCTCTGTCCACGACTTCCGCCCCGTCCACCAC
>RHLO01001171.1:0-11213 GCA_003719415.1 Aspergillus olivimuriae
GAGGAGGGAGGGGATGGGTTGGGCATTGGGACCATCCGGGAGCTTTCCTCCCTTCCCCCTCAACCCTCGTCCTCGCCATTCCTCCAGCACTCTCCAATCGCAACCCCCCAATTCCGCCCGTCCCCAACTGGCTGCCCGCCAATTCGTTCCTATTTCCGAATCGACCCCGCTCTGGGTGGGAAGACGAAAAGTTAAGGGAGGGCGGCGGACGGCCGCGCAATGGTCCAGCCCTCCTAGTCCCCCCTCCACTCTCACGGTTTTCCGCGCATCGTGGCAAGTTTCCCACGCCGACTGCCGGGTGCTTCCTACTCGGCTGATCATCTGCATCATTTCAATGGCACCAGAGAGGCTCCGCCGGCGAATATAAGAAGGGCCGACGGCTGCTGGTGGGCAGCATCCGCGCAGTCTCCAGATTCCGCTGTCTCGGCGGGCCGGAGATTACTTGCTGCTATATTGCCTATTCAACTCGGCGGCCCCGACTCTGCCCTTTTTTAATCCCCTCATTATACGACATCCATTTCCCAGTCTCCTCAGTTTTTTTTCCTCCGACGTCGCAGCCATTCAGACGGTGATCTTGCACAATATCCGGAGGCTGGGTGGCTGGGAAGAACATGGATGTTGCCGACGTCTTGGAGTGTGAACGCGGCGGCAAAAGGACCAAGGGCGGCTTGATAAGACCGTTGCGTGACTACGAAAGCGACATATGACGACAACCCCAATCACTCTTGGGGTTAGTAGCGGTATTTTTCCTCTCCTTTTCCTTTTTTCTTTTTTTGAATATTTTTTTTCTTTCCGCGAAACCCCAAAATTTTCATTTTCTTCTCGCTCCTTTCTGGATTCCATTTCCGCATGATTGTGACTTGTTCGGAGTGGCTCTAACCTGTATAGTGACCATCCGGTTGTGAGGGGAAAGTCTGATCACTCACCATGACACGCATGATGCGAGGGGGTCGAGTATTTGAATGAGGCTAATAGGAGGAAATTGGGGGAAGTCTGAGTTGGCAGCATGGATCCTTGGATTGGGGTGACCGGGCACTATGATTGGAAATTCGGCGGCGATGAGCTGACCAGGTGGCAGGCAGGATCAGCGATATAGAACAGCCCCGAAAGTCCCGACCACAGACGCATCGCACAGCAGCCACAGAGGCTGAAGGGACGGAGCCCAGAACTGGTCCAGGAAGAAGAAACTCTCCTCTCCTTCCAGCAGATCAAAGAAGGCCGGAGTGGCACGACAGAATGAGCGACAAAGAAAGTCCCTGGGAGAGGAAAATGAAATTGTGTAACGAATGTGGGCGTGCTCATCCTGCCGGAAATACGACGAGGAAGGGCTCAAGACGGCCTGAGAGCCCCGGACTTGAGACTTATACCTACTTTTTGTCTTCCGTTTATCGGCGGCTGTCCGTCGCTCTTTTGCAGGTCAAAATTCAACGGCCACAAGCGCTCTAAACGCCACCAACGTGGAAGGAATCGACTGTTGATAGATCATAGTGGGCCCCTCACGAGACGACCGTACTGCCAGGTCGGGAGGCCCTCGCAGAACACTGGAAATCCATCGTTGGTGAGCGACGCTGATCGCGAAGACATTTTATTGAGTCCGATAGCGTGAGTTTGCTGGCGCCTTTAAGGAGAATTGTGGCCTCGGACTAGAAGCCCAAAGGGAAAGTCAGAAGCCGAATCAAAATTAGGCGTTGAGCGAGAGGGAGAGGAGGAGTGAGTCCCCGACGTGCTCTGCGCTGACATGCTGATCTGGAGCTGCTTGGCACCTCATGCATGACTCCTGCCCATGTTCGTTGGACTGAACTGTCGACTAGGACAAGACCACACCACTCAGGTGCTGCACTCTCTTCACGGTGCCATCCACCGACAGTCTGGCAGCACCAGTGATAACCCGGCCCTACTGGCTCTCATGTGGACACCGTCACGGCTCGACGGCTTCGCTGCCTCATGAGATTGATGCCTTACACCCTAGCTGCTCCTGTTGTCAAAATAATTTAGTTGATCCTATCACCCTTGAAAATCTTGCCTACGCGATTCTAACCGACTGTGCTTTCTTAGAAGACGTTTCCTTGTGAGTCCGACCCGATCGCTGGGTAACACAGGGGCCCAACACATGAGACTCGGTGGGAATGCAAGCGATGTAGCAGTCGTTCCAGTTCCCGTCTAGTCCCAGTTCATTTTGACGGTCCTTGATCTTACTTGGGTGGCGATTGAATCAAACCATTGCCTTTCCTTGGCCGGACGAAAAAGGCCCTTTACGAGGCCTCTCTGTTCGGCACGGTGCGTCCGGACCACAGCATGTTGATACCCACGCACTACTGAACGGCATTTCGACAAAGCCCGGAAGAGATTCTCAATGCCATGACGATCCCTGTATGGCATGCTTCTTTTATCGCCCAAGTCAAACCAGGTTTCTGCTCCACAAAGTGAGCCGTGCCCAACAACTAGACGGAGGAGGCCCGTGTAATGGTCTATCAGGACGAGAAAGGGACAGAGTCAGTAAGTACACTCATGTCGTCACCTTTCTCCCTGACCAATATTATTTTCTTCCCTTCTCTGATTCATCTGCATTGATCTGTGCCTTCCTTTCCAATTATCGCCCGGGGCCACCCCCCCAATGTTCACGGATGCAAAGTGGATGCAACTGAATGTGGGGTTGGGTCGACCTCGCCTATCGTTCGTTTGCTCTCGCTTTTCCTCACCGCCACAAACTGAGCAGATACATGCTTGATACCTGCAACCTGCAACGCATTGGGCCTCAACCTCCTCTGTCCCTTTGGGTATTCTAGAACATAGTGGATCAGGCTGGTAACAAGGTTGGCCCCAGGATGGCCAACGTCTCATCTACCACTCTCGTAATCGGCTGGAACTCTCATGCCCGACTTGCGGCCAACTGACAGCAGCGACTCGAAGGCTGCAATGGCCCGCAGCCAAGGACACTTGATGGGCGTCCCCTCGGAGGATACTCACCTGCCCTAACTATCTCTCACTGTCTCTTGTCAGTGTGCCCGGGAAATACTAGTACTAGCGCGCTTTTCCAGATGGGCAAACACCAGCGACTCCCCGTCCTGTCTCGTACTTTCCCTTCTTTCCTTTCAGGTCCTTCCTTCCTGCTTGTGCTCTTGTGCAGGATATCACATCAGCCGCAGGCTCCGTTTCCCAACATCACAAAACTCCAGCATTCTTTTGCGTCGGTCTTGTATCTACAAACGCCTCACTGACGATGCCTATGGATGGGCTTGCTTGCGTCGTACAGCCCTCGGTGCCAGGTCATCGGCATAGAGAGGCCATCTTCACAGCCGAGAATACCGCAAAGTGAATCAAACACTAACCACCATCAATTCATTCATTGCCCAAGCAAACAACTATATGTACACCCACGCCTACACAAACAATGAAACGTGTGGTAAGCAGAGTGTTTGAAAGAACTGACTCCAGGGATCGATTCCACCCCTTTCCTCCCTCGCACCAAGCCAACCAGTCCCTACGTACATACCAAGAGACACGTATCACCTTCATCTCCTCTCTTAAATCGAATCAAACCGGATCGAGGTACACACACCAAACGAAACCATGCCGCCCTCGCTCAAGCTCGCTCCTCGAGGCAGTATACTCCATACCTAGATGGTAATCCTGCCTTGAGAGATTGTCTGTCACCTGCAACCTTCTTCCCGACAAAAAGTCACACAGATGAGATGCGCAGCGCACCTCGGACGTCCCGGTGCACGTACACCCACAGATTTGGGGCCTTACATGCTAAATTGGTCTGCGGCTACTTGAAAAGAGGGAAGGCTGGAGAGTTAAAGCTTCGGCGCTGCGATGGATGCAGACAGTCCTGCTCGTCTGATCGCTCTGTGATGCAAGGGTCATGGTTGTCACGTCACAAGTCTCATGATTCAAGTTCGGACGAGGGCCATCTAATGAGCTAGAATCTCTGAATTCTAAATACACGTTCGATTCCAGTCTATGCTTATTCAGGCAGGTATGTGCTCAGAGCAGGACACAAATGGGACAGCCGGATTCTTTGACAGAGTGGGTAAAAGATATAAAGTATCTACCAGAAGAGTAAAAGAATAAAGTGGATGAGAAGAGGTGCGCATCGAGACAAAGTGAATGGGAATAAGGGTGATCGAAGAAGAATTAATGGAAAAGATGATGAAATCGCTCTGTTATCTGCAAAATACAATTCCAGAAGTTAAAATGTTCGTGCTCATGAGAAGCTGGTATCGGGAAAAGCCGCGTAATGGGAGAGGCCTGATATAACAAAGAAAATAGAGAAAAGACAAGGAAGAGAAAACTGCTCAGCAAATCCGAGAAAAGAAAAAAGAAGGATACTGACGCCACATACAAGGTCGATGGTCCACACAATTGAACAAGCCTAAATCCCGGTCCCAGAATGGTGAGAGGTATCAATCAAAGTTAGAATATGCCGAATGCAGAGTGATGCATGATGAAAAGCCGCGTGCGAACAATGGATCACAGGGGAGCGCGGGGACAGAAACAGACAGGCAGGCATAAGAAGAATCGGTAAATAAAATATTCAAGACTTGAAGTCATCCAAAAGCGCCTTTCCATCCGACAGCTGAACAAATCCCCAACCCAAAATTGGAAAAAACAAAAAGCGAATGGAAGAACAGAGAGGGTAACAGATACATCATGACAGGATCGAATGCAGGAATGGGTGTCAAGAGATAAATCACCCAAACTAGGTCGGAAAGGAGGCGGTGGAGGTCGTGGGGAAGTCTGTCGTGCAAGGTTCCCACCTGCAGGTCTTTCTGAGACTTATGACGCGACTATTCCCCATGATGGTTGTCCTCATGATCGGCCTTAAGGCGATCTCGAAGAAGGAGCAAAGGTCGGCTTGGGTCTAAAAGCCCCATCATCATTTTGCCTAGCTCATTGTGTTTGATAGGCTTGGTGACATAATCGTTGAAACCAGCGCGCGCAGCATCTTCGATCTGGTCGGTCATGGCATTGGCAGACAACGCCATGATCGGGATCTGGGGGTAGTGATTCTTTAACTCCCAGCCACGAACTTCGCGGCAGGTGTCATAGCCATTCTTGACAGGCATTTGTATGTCACACTGCAAGGATGATTAGCTCAGGGATTCTTGATGAGATTCTGCACGCAAAACTCACGATGATGAGCGAATAGTAACCAGGCTCCTTCGAAAAGACCATTTCTGTGCACTCCTGCCCGTTCCCTGCAGTTTCCGCCATGACCTTGATCTTGTCAAGATACTTCAACATGACCTGATGCACCGTCAGATACTAGAGTTGCCACAGTGGCTCTGGGGATGAAAACATACCATGCGATTCGTCTCATCATCCTCGACCAGCAATACCCGGTATCCTTTATTGCCGATAACTTCTTTGACCATCTTTGACATCGTCTTGAAATTATTATTAATTTCTCGAGCCATGTCCTGGTTCCTGTCCTTGCTTAGGTCACGTCGGTTATCGGGATCAAAGATAGCCGAGAACGCAGACGGCTTGACTGGCTTCGGCACAGTGTAGACACGTCTGCCACTAGCGGACAGCTCCTTGATTCTTGAATTGATTTGACGCTTTTGGTACAGGTCCGAGATGATGACAAGAGAAGGCGCTAATTCTTGAGAGCATTCGGAAACATACTGCATCACTTCCAAGACATCGTCGACACTTGGCAAATTCAGTACCAGATGAGTCGGCTTGACTCCTGAATCGTTTATCACATCCTTCCAGTCCTCGACATCAGGGACTGTCGTAATGGAATAAGGGATTTCAAGAGGTACCACTTGCTCGATATGCTGTTTGACCGCCCTCCTTGTGTTGTCCAAAGGACAAAGAATGAGAATGGAATACGGACTGTGCGAGGCAACGGCATCGGGTCCCGGCCCAGACGATGCTGCATTGGAAGAGGTATCGGAAGGTTGCAAGAAAGGTGTTCGAGTTGTAGGTTGTAGCGTATCGCTGCTCGTGGAAGCATCCGCATTCGACTGACCCAATGTCGTGGTATCGGCTTGGTTGGTAGGCTGCTTCGTCGTGTCGAGCTTGGTTAACGGGTCGACTGCATGAAGCTCAGGTGTCGGGAGGGCTGAGGAAATAGACGATTGTCCCGAAAAGCTATTCAAGGCAAACCGTACAGATGGATCAGAGGAGCTTGGTGGTTGCGAAAGTGGCGAATCAAGAGCCGAGGACAGGTCTGAGGTATCGGCTGCTCTCGAATCGATAGAATCCCGCGATGAGAAGAGTAACTTGTGAAGGGAGCCGGGTTTTGATTGAGCCCCGGGGTTTTCAGAAGCAGCAGAAGAGTTCTTAGGAAGACGAGGCTCATCTGGGGAAGGCGGAGGAGGAGCATCAATTTTGACATGGAAGGAGAATTTGGCACCTTGACCCTCCTTGCTGCTGGGTGTCAATCTGCCACCATGCATCTCGACAAGCTGCTTGGACAGGAATAGACCGAGTCCACTTCCTGCGTGCTGTTGTGAGCCATTTTGTCCTAGCTGGCTAAATCGCTGCATCAGGCGCTCAGCATCTCGCGCACTGAAGCCTTTTCCAGTGTCCACAACGTCAAAGTTCAACAGCAGCTCCGTTGGTTTTGTAAGAGCTGCAGGTTCATGGTGGATAGAGCAGCGGATGTAAATCTCTCCCTGAGAAGTGAATTTGACTGCATTTCCCACAAGATTGATCAGAACCTGCCTGATACGGAATCTGTCACCGATGACCATTGGTGGAACATCCACATCCATCAAATAATTCATCTCAAGACCTTTGTCTATGGCCCTCGAGGACACAGTATCAATCACATCCTCGATCACCGACCGCACATGGAACCATGAGTTGACAAGGGACATTTTGCCGGCTTCGACCCTTGACACGTCCAGAATATTATCCACCAACTCTCGCAGATTAGTCGAACTGTTCTGGATGGTATCAAGCATCCGCCGTTGGTCAGTATCCAACTGTGTGTCGAGGATAAAAGGTATTGTGCCAAGGATTCCGTTCAGAGGGGTTCGAATCTCATGAGACATATTGCTGAAAAACTTGGTCTTAGACTCCATCTGGTTGTTCAATTGCTGCATAGCCTTGTTGAGCTCCCTTTCAAGATTCTTGCGGTCATTTATGTCCGTGCATGTTCCATACCAGGAAGCCTCCCCGCTTCCAAAGCTACTGGTCTCAACTCGAACTAAGCGTACGAGATGCCAGCGGAAGTCACCGCCTTTTGAACGGAGTCGGATCTCTGTTGAGTAGAACACGCGACCATTTTCGTCTTTCTGCAAGGACGCAACCCCGCGCCTCACGAGCTCATCCAGCGCCGGTGTCACTCCATGGTTGAGATGTCTGTCTTTGGAGATTGACTTCATTGCGTCTGCCGCTTTATCACCCGTTTCCGTGCTCGACTGAGCCAGGTAAAGGGAAAGTAGTCCACATTTTTCCATATCATCAGGATGCACGTGCTTTGCGAACCCAAAGTTAAGCGCTTCACCCAACTTCTGTCCCGTGTAGAGATGCCACTGCTCATTGACGAATATGAGACCACGATATTCCGTCGCTTCGAAAACGACTTGTGGGATAGAGTTGGAAAAGGCACGGTACTTGGCGTCGGTGGCAAACTTTTCCCTCTCCTGTGTGGCCTTTAATTCGGCGATGTGTTGCTCATGAATGTCCAGAAATGATCCAATCCAATATAGCACTTCTCCAGTTGCAGACAGTAAAGGATTGGCTCGGAAGATAAACCATCTGTAGGCAGACTCATCATTGAAACGTCTCACACGCACTCGTTCGGTGAATTGAGAGCCCGTCCGCAAAGCATTTGCCCATTCCTGAGACACTTGTTCCCGTTCACTGCTATGGATGTTCTGCCAGGGATCACGAAGCTTCTGCTCTTGAGGTTGACTCCGTCTGTATGCATCAAACTTGGAGTTAGTCCAGATCACCTCGCCACTCTGAGGCTTGGCAAGAAACAGATGCAGCGGTACGGAATTCAACATCAACTGAGCCACAGTATCGGTGAACGGACGCGGCAATTCGCGAGGTAATTGTGCGTAGAAAGAATTCGTAGACGGATGGCGAGAAGAACTTTGTGTCGGTGATATTACAGGAGGAGCCCTTAAATCTTGCATTGGGGACGCTGCAGGCATGCTGGGATCTGGAAGCACGGCGGGCTCCTCTTCGACGGGGGGTTTTCCCAAAAACTTTCCTGGTGACGTGGGTGTTGATGTGGGGTTCTGTTTTGTCCGGGAAAGCCGGTTGCGATGATGTGTTATGGCTTCACGGAAGCCTTTGGACTGCTGAACATTGAAATAGCTATCAACAGAATCGTTGCCAAGCTTGACAGCCAGACCAGGGGATTCGATGAGACCGGAGGCACCCGCACCGATGTTGACGAGATCAACACCCGGTGTGCCAAATCCAGATACTGAGGGGCTCAGCTTGGTTGAGTTTGATCGTTCGTCGGGACTTGAAAGGCTAGCTCGCGCGGACAAGGATCCGTCATCGGCGATAGTATAGTTGACATGTCCACTGAGACCGGCGACGAGTTCCAATTCACTGCTCTCGTCAGAGAACGTTCCCCCTAGCCCAAGGAGGTGGCCATATCGTGGGGCCTCCAGTCGCGAGGTGAATTGGCGTTCCAGCTGACTATATTGTTGTGCGAGACAGAATGAGGTGGTGAGATGCGGCATGAGATATGACAAGGATAGCCGCAGGTTCGCCGGATAAGGCATCACAGGTGCAAGGATTGAGATGATTGCCACTGGGAACCTCAGAGTCGACGAGGAAGTTTGCTTGGATCGCCCAGCATGCAAGAGTGGAATGTGTACCACCGACTTTGCCAGATCGACGCCAATTGCCTCCAGCGGTCTTAAGGTGGAATAATCATGGAGCGGAGGGTGTTTCGCGAACGCACTTTCGTCGACCGTATGGCTGACAAAGAAAGGATTTTGTTCCGCATGAGTTCGAGGGGCAGGAGAGGGAGCGGGCGATTGAGACCAGGGCGAGGGGGGAACTTGTTCGTATTCATCGTAAAATTCCATTGAGGAAGTCTGTGGTGGGTGAGGGCCCGGGACAATCGGATTTGACACCGATCGGTTCCGCGTCGCATGGGTCTGCACATTCGTGTGGACAGGCTCCCCTGTGGGTGTGACTTGAACTTTATCTTCCGGGGTCTGAACTATTTCGTCGTTGGGGTGTTTTGATGTGGCAGTCAACGTCTCGGAGTATTCCCTGGTTAGCACCACAGGTCCTGTGCGCCCAAAGAGCTTAACGACGCCTGTTCTCTTTATTAACGGGTCCGATTCCACCTCCAACGGCCTCGTCGCTGGGAACACAACCTGTCTATGGCGATATTCCGAATCCAACGGATCGAAGGGTTGCGTATATGGGGTGAAGGCTTCTGCGTCGTCACTTCGAGGCTGAGTTTGTTGACTCTCAGCCTTCGGCTGTTGAGAGGCATCCGAACTACTCCAGGCTGTCTCCTTTCTCTCCTTCCCAAATCCTGCAAATGAGTGCCGTGACAAGAGTGAAGGTCGTTTTGCGATGGAGCTGGATCCATTAGGGAAGCCAGCCGGTATTCGTTCCTTCCCCTGCTCCTTCTTTTTCTCCGCCTCGTCACGGTCCTTGGGAGAAGATTCCTGGAAATGACGCTGCCGTTGCATTTCTGATTCGGATGGTGCGTCTTGGTCGAAAACCGCCTTTTGGCCCCAAGGGACATTCTCCAGATCTGTCGCATCCCCCGGAACTGCGAGGGACGCCCTCTCGGCACCAAAGTGTTCCTGTAATATTTGAACGATGTTGGCCCACCACGCATCCAAGCCCGGGTCCGCATTCAGTTGTAGCGCCAAATCATACAAGTTGGGACTGGGATAGGCGGGGTCTTCCGCCACGGGCTTGTGTTCGGGAGGGAGAAAGACGCTGTGTGACGTAGGGGTCTTCACGACCGTCGGTTGTCGTTCATCCGGAAGATGGGGTGGTGCCATATGGATTTTGAGCTTTTCCGTGGGAAGTGTTAACTTGAAAGAGCCTTTACTCAAGACCGCATCGTGGATGTGCCGGGCGGCCGGTTGCGCCTGGATTCGGGGGAATGGATATGACGGCGTCTGCCCCGGGGGGTTCTCTGAGGGGGAATCGTTTGCTCGGATGGTGCCACCAGAGCCGGTTGAGTCGGAAAACGAAGTGGAAGGCATAGCTCCTGCGGATGAGGGCGCGGCTTTCGGAGATGACACATTGGAGATTCGCCGTTTCTTGGAGGGCTCGGGGGAGTCTGAAGCAACCGGGTCGGCGTGAGACGGCGGGGGTTCTTGAAACGACGAGGTCTGGGGCTGGGACTGTTGCTGCATCTGTTGATATACCAGGAGCTCTTCCATCTGCCGCCTCAGCTCCTTCAACGTTTGCGAGCTCCGCCCCTGATCTTCTGGGGGCGAATTTCCGATATCGGGATTCTCCTGGGCGGATGGTGGTATGCGACGCAGGTTTGTGGTCTGTTCATGCAAGATAGAAGACGAGTGTGAGTTAGCAATCCAGGTCTGATCGTCCGATTTCGCGTTGCCACCCGCTGAGTATACATCTGTCTGATTGGGAGAGAAACCGGGAATGGGTTGGGAGGAGCAACGACGGGACGGGGGCGCGGCGATAGGCGAAGGGGCCTCGGCCGGCGATGGAAGAGGAGGTGTCCTCATGCTGTGAACGTCCCCCATCCTATACTCCCTCCACCGCCGGTCACACAATCAGTTCTCCTGGGCGAATCCAACTCCACAGGAGCCAAATGAGAGACTCATTTCTCGGACAAGACGGTCCGCGAACAGATGGAGGGCAGGGGGTACGAGGCACGTTGTCGTGACAAGTCCGTGGAGAGTCCGTGGAGAGGAGGGGAAGGGGGAGAGAAGTGAGACGGTGGAGAGGGAGACCTTTCACGATCTCGAGGGGGTAAAAAAAAGATATCTGGACGAAAAGGGAAAAGGGCGGGAAAATAGACCTTGGACAACACGCGCACGGCTAAGAAAAAGAAAAAGGGAAGAGGAGGGGGGAAACGGCAGAGAGGGGAGAGGGGGGCAAAAGAGTATCAAAATTACAGTAGGGCTGGGAAAACCACCCACGTCACTGCAGCGATACCTCTTCGGGGAGAGAAGGAGGGTTTGGAGAGGGCGACAGGGCGAAAGGGAGAGCGACGAAGTGCGTGAAGGAGAAAAAGCCCAAAAAGGCCGACGAAAGAAGGGTGACTAAAGCGGTGTATATAG
>RHLO01001177.1:0-11799 GCA_003719415.1 Aspergillus olivimuriae
GGACGGATCTTGTCCTGTCCACCGACATCCCACACGGTGAATTGAATGTTCTTGTACTCGACGGTCTCGACGTTGAAGCCTGTTTCCGACCGACACGCGGGCCGTCAGCTAGCTGTTCCTCAGATTTGGGGGGGGAAGGGATCCTCATCCTCTCCGCGCGATTTCCCTTGTTGATACCCGGCCAATGGAGCGACGGAGGGCTGAGACCGGCGAGATCGGAGACGCAGGAGAGGGAGGAGACAGAGCATGGTGAGGACTGACCGATTGTGGGGATGGTGGTGACGATTTCACCCAGCTTCAGCTTGTACAGGATGGTGGTCTTTCCGGCGGCGTCGAGACCGACCATCAGAATTCGCATCTCCTTTCTACCCCATAGGCGGTCGAAGATCTTGGAGAAGGAGAGACCCATGTTGACGGTGGCGAATGCGAGTCTTTCGGGATCTGAATGAGAGGATGCGATGTTAGACAGGACAGGAGACGGAGGTGATGTGTCGGACGGAGGGCGTGATAGGGAGAGAGCGAGAGGCGAGCGCAGGGGAAATGTCCAACCCCAAAGAAAAGGAACGCGAGGGGGTAGGGGAAAAAAAAAACAATCGGCACGATGTCGGGGTTTGAGGGGAGGGAGGTAGACACGAGGTGAAAATGGTAGTCGGTCAGGTCAGATGGGAGAGGGGGGACAGACACTGAGATCACGCCGGAGATGCAGGTCGAATGTGGGAAGACGCAATCAGGGGGGGAAGATGGGAGATGGGAGTGCGAAGGCAGAGAGAGACGAGAGACAGGGGCAGACAGACAAAGGAATTACCGAGACAGGGGAACGGGGACGGGCAGGGCCAGCAGCAGCAGACACGGACAGGACGACGACTTACCAACGGTATACACAGGGAATGGCGAGGGAGGGAAGAAGGAAAAAGAGAAGACGGGAAGAAGAGGTCGTGTCGTGTCCCAGTCAGGTTAGGTTAGGCTCGCACTGGAGGTGGTGAGCACTCAGTCAGCCGCTGTACGGTACACCGTGGTACCTTCAGTACTCCAGAGTACGCCCGCGCGCTCTCGGTCCCTCGAGGTACCTGCCAGCTCGGTCAGTCTCGCTCTCGAACCCTCTCGTTCCCTCACCCACTCACTCTCTACAGTTCTCTCCGTAATGGCGGGTCTTCCAAATGCCCGATGGAGAAGAATTTCTGCCGTCCGGCGTTATCGCCGTCACTGCACCACGCAAACAGCACGACCCAAGAACAATGGGATTTTTCGAGTTGCCTGACCCAGAGAGCCCGATCGGATGGTGACGAGAGTTACCAACCCATCTTCCCTGCCCAGCTCTCGCTTCCATCCACCGCTATATGTATCTTTCGCTCCGACTACACCGTGACCTAGATTCTATGTATCGCTCCATCTGAACAGCTGTCCCCAGCAATAGGCAACCTCTTTCCTGTCGCTCATGACCTTCGTCCTGTTCCGGAGATCAGTATCTCTGGTATTTGGCATCGAAGAGGACACCGTGTTTCCGCTCCCATTGGCCGGGACGGGAATGAGTCAGCCATCCGCCACCAACCTCACTCGCAGACCCAGCAGGCTGGCAGGTACTTCTGCGGACTGCGGCCCCCATAGTCGGGTGAGGTACCTTGCCCAGCCCTGGAATGGCTGGCCCCCCCGTTCCACCGGGTCAGCCTGTCGGTCGCGATACGATAATAATCAGCAGGATCCGAATATTAAACTACCCCTAACGTTCGACGCCGAACCCACCGGGACCACTTCTTCCACGCGTCAGGCTCCTGTGATCCTCGGAGGGACCGTCTGCTTCGTCTGTAGAGAGTATGCCGTCTCATTCTGAGGCCCCCCAGTGTCGATATCGCGTATGCAGTATTGTAGGGAGTCGTCGGTGACGTACATCTATTTTTCCTGAAACGAATGTTTCATTCAGCAAATGCCCACGTGAGAAGGGCGCGATAGGGCTAACCCTCGTCTGGAATCCTTATTCCCTGCCGCCGGGCTTGGCATCCAACGCCTCCCTAGGCTCCCAGGGAGATACCTAAGTCGACGCAGGATTACAATCCTCCAGACAGATCAGGGTATTGGGATCTTCTTGGTGTCATACACGTACGAAGTACTCCGGAGTAGCTCCATAGACCAAAGCCCTGGCCAGCGACCAGGGGTACTTACCCACCCAGGGACTCCGGAAAGCATGCACAAGACCCGGTCTCCACTCGACTGCCCACGCCCCGTTGTATCAACCGGTGCCATCGGGTCATGCCTTTCTATTTATATCATTCTAAATCCTATTGATGCGGTAGTATCCTGCCTGTCAACAGGGGACTCGTCTCAGAACATCGTCCTTTCCGTACCTACGGAATGCGCAGATCTACGTAGAATAACGTAAAAGCGAAATGGATGTGTACTGCAATTGGTTGCCGGCTAGAGATATATATTCCCGTTCAGCGACCATCCACAAAATCAAACCCATCACAATCACTAACCGACGCACTCAAGTCCGATCATCTAGTCATGTTCTCGGCCCCCTTCATGATGAGATGACATCCGCTCTTTCGAAGACCGGAAGAACGTCCGGAACAGAGACCGATACACCGTCCGACCCTCGATTGTGTCGCTCAAATACCCAAATAATGCCAGGAGCACAACCGATAAAAACACAATCACCCCAAACGCCCCCCAATACTGTGTCTGCGTATACACACCCTTGACGTTTTGAAGCTCCGTCGAAAAATACGCCGTCATCAGACTCACCGGGAGGAACAGGATCGTCACTTTGGCCAGGAGGACAGTCACCCGTGTGAGTTTCTCCACCGCCTGGGAGTCTTTGAGGGCGATGAGATTGAAGTTCTGTGCGACGATCAGCCACGCTTCGACTCCAGCTGCATATCCAGGGGGAGGAGTACCAAAAATGTCAGGGAGTCTTTCTCCGTGATGCACGTGTCAATCTCAGACAAGCAGTACAATTTCGTGCGATCCAGCAGTCGTTCGAACCGCGCCACCGCCGCCGAACTCAGTTGAACCCCAACCGAATCATCGGATAGGCTAGAGAAGGAGAAGCTCTTTGGGAGCAATCCTTGTCGCGGTTCAATCGTCTCGCTTTCGCCAACTGACATGGACCCGAAGGTCACCGGGGGACGACTCGACCGCGCGTCGTCCTGGAGAGCCCGCTGCCGCTGCAGGATGCGGGTCATAATGAGCTCGTAGCTCGAATAAAGACGCTTGAGCACGGCGAGTTGTCGGCCCAACCAGTGGAGCTCGTCGACGAGTTCGACAGCTGGCCGGGTGAACATATCGTTCCGCTATACTGAATTAGACCGGGGGAAGAAGAGTACCTCGGGGCGGGTACCTACCAGCTTATCCAACAACACTCCGTATTTGTGTTCGCGCTTGGCAACAAGGGCGAAACTGGACAGCCAGTCATCGAAGATGTAGTAGAAGAGCAGACTGGGACCGTCCTCCTGCTTGATGCTAGCATGGCCTTGGCCGCCATCATGAAACGGTCGTACACGTATAGTGACCAAAGAGTCGCTCTCGGATGAAGCAGAGTGTTGTTTGGAGACGCCAGCGAATATCAGTCGGATGTTCCGCCGAACTTTTCCAAGCACCGCATTCAGCTCCCGTTCTGATGGCTCAGACGGTCCAGGATAAGGGTTCTCCTGTATGGAAATAACGGTTCCTGGGGAGTCAGCGTGTAACGGCAGCGGAGTCGCGGCAGGACATACCGTCATTACAGAGAATTAACCACGACCACAGGCGTATCCCCTCGGGCAAGTGCTTTCCATTGAACACCTCGACATTCGGCACTACGTGTAGCGAATTATACCCAACACAAGTATCTAGACCTCATCAATACTCCGCGTATAAGAAAGAGAGTGGCTTATACGGACATTTGGGACCATAGTCGACTGAACAGAAGTGCCATATCTGGTTCGTGACATGAGCAAAAGTTAAGCCCTTAAGCACAGCGACTCCTTGCGTGTCACTCAAGTCTGAGAGACTCTTCAATGCAATTGCTTCTTCAATATCGTCGACCCGATGGGAACGAGGTGTTCTTGCTCGAGCCGCTGTATGGATGCTGTTTCTTGTTGGTGGGCTTGGTGCTTGGGCGCTCGAACGTTGTACGGGCTCTGTACACATCAATCCCTGCAAGCGCTCTGACACCCCATACTGGGCAGTAAGAGTCTAGTAGTGAATATGAGCATGTGTGGGTCCGATATCAAAAAGGCTTCAACGAACTTTAATGGATTCTTTCTGTTGTTCAGGAGCCCAGAAGTGGCTAGCTTCTTGTCAGCTCAAACCCGCAGTTCATCGGAATCCAATGGGGCATTTGTAGCGTACATCCACCTGGTTCCAAAACATTCTGGCTTCTAAGATCGAGTTAGGCAATGCGACACTGGCTCAATCTTCTTCCAGGCTTCAAACACCTACCCCCTTTTGCAACAAGCGAGCCAGATCGTCGTGCTCGAGATTCAAGGCACACCAGGCATCGTCATTGCCAAAGTCTAGCACAAAATTGCGCGTATGGATGCTCTGTAGATCTCGCAGATAAGGCTCAAAATGCAATATATCGTCAATATTATGGAATTTATTCTGGAAATGAGGATCTTCTTCAATACTGGCGTAGTAGTCTGGGGCGGTTTGCGAGACCTGCGGGTGCGGGGGCCCAGCCATGGTTCCTTTCGGCTCTCAAGTGGAGGCTGGTGTAGTTTACCCTCAAACACCTGGATGAATATCAGATGGAAATCTGCAAGAAACGAAAGGACTGGAGAATGATCGAGAGTCAAGGAGCCTGCAGACAGCCCATGATCCTCAGTACATTGGATGTTGGATGCTGAGGAAAGAGGGTCTTTAGGGGAAATGCGAAGGAAGGTGTTGGCGCGCATCATCAGCCTCAAATGACTAGGGTCACTTGCAAGCGCTCGGCCTAAACTTCCCGCCCGTGTTTCGGGTCACCGTGCATGCAGCTGACTCGTTCAGCCGACTGGAGGCTGGGGTCTGCTGCCCCAAGGCTAGGAGCTGGCAGTCTTCAACAATAATGGTTTTGGACGATTCGAACACTCAGACGCTGGCTTCCGATACGCAACCTGTCATGCGAATCCAATACCGGAACAGGTGGTGTACATGTTGCCTGAGGCAGAAATGTTCCCAGATAGGCCTAGTAGTCCTTTTCGTGCCGCGGTTCCTTTTCCATCTTCCTCTGTTGGCTAGTGTATGTCCCCTGAGTATAAGCCTAGCGCATTGCAAGATCTATCGGATACAATGCTAGATCAGTGCGAGATCGCCCTTTTCACGACAAAGTGATCCTTGTGCTTCTTCGAATGGTCCCCAGGCAGCACACACCCCTGTTTGCTTGCCACGACTCATATCCCCTGCCTTTTGAATTGCGTCGTGTACGGTGTATGTCCAAAAATCCAAGCTTTGACGCCGCTTGTCTTGCAGATCTGTGGTAGAGGATCAGGTCCAAAGGCAGGGGAGGGTTATTCGCATTCGGGGCTCGATGTGCCCTGGAGGGACGGGGCATGGGGTGTCACAACCAGTACAGATTGCTCGGCCATCTCCGTCTTTTCCTTGTCCTCGAATGACTCCAGCTCGCTCAGTAACCACGCAAGGTCCGGCTCATGGGAGTCATTATGATTGTTCATCATCCACCCTTGAATCTGCCTGCAGCCTGGAGTTTTGAGCCGACAATATCCCTTGCTTCATGTGGAACTCGAGACCAGAGTGTACAGCCAAGGAGAGTAACGCAGGACCCAGGAATGCTGTAGTGTCTCTGGTAAAGGAGAATTCAGCGCCGGTTATCTCAAATGGCAAGTATTGATTTTCCCGTGAAGATTGGAAGGAATCTGGAAAGCCACGGATCTTTTCCCGAACATCCCATGTAGTTTCGGGACCATTATATGGACATTATGCTTGTCGATACCAAATCCCACAGTTCATACCTGGGGAAGTGCTGGGATTTATGTGCAAGCGCCCCATGTCTGCACTCCTGGGATCGTAGGGATTCATATAAAGTAACAGAAATACCTCTCCATGAAAGCCAAGAACGTGAAGGCTCAACAATTCTTGAATTGATTTGAGCTCCTGAGACATGGAGGTATCAGTTCAGTCAGGCATGGAATGGCGGAGATGTAGACACTATGACTAATGGTCTGAATTTGGGCGGTCATTCGGTAAGATATGATTGCCTCAGGCATTACTTGGCTGAAATCACCCGGCCCAATCCCCATACACAACAAGCAGAAGAAACATCCACTTCCGCCAGAAAGAACCCTGGGCCATTGACTGGATATCCTGATTTACCTACGGGGATATTTTGAATCTCGGGGATTACCACGTAAATTCCAGATGAGCCGAAGACATGGTCAACACTCCAGACACCGCGAAGCCCCCGCGTCTGGCTGCCACCGCATGTACGGAGTGTCAGCGACGGAAGCAAAAGGCAAGCACGCCGGTTAGGGCGGACTCAACATCATCATTCATTCTAACCTTTCCTAGTGTAGTCGTGAATGGCCATGCAATCACTGTCAGGCCAGGCGAATCGCCCACCTGTGTAAATTTGCCCCCAAGAGGACGGTGAAAGCGGCGACCCGGCCAGCTGCAAAGGATACAGGGTTTGTACTCCACTGCTTGTTTTTCTGGATGATCAACTAAATCTTGGTTAGAACACTGGATGTTCCAAAGCAGCTATCACTCGACCAGGAGCCAGCTCTCTCCAACAAAGCTGGACCACAACCAGTCGTTAAAAAGGAAGATTTCCAGGTTCTGGGCTATCTTCAGGATGATTCTTCTCCTTTTGGTGCAGCAGGGGTTTCAGATGTAGGGTCCATCGAACATCGATTGATGAAGACATGCTAATCGAGAATAATTCGATAAGGCATCCAGCCAGACCGCGTTAAACGGCCATGGGGCAAGACCGCAAGAAATGGAGAATGCGTTGCGAGCAATTCCCCCCAAACCATATACAGGTAGGCAAACCGAGACTCATAGAAAAATAGTGGCTGACAGGGTACAGATATACTTGTGCAGCACTTTCTGACCGACACCAACTTCAACTACTATATACTCTACCCGCCAACATTCTCGTCGGATTATTGCAGCTGGTGGACTGCCAAGTCCAAAGGAGAGCCACTGACACCGGAATTTACGTGTCTACTACTGAATCTTTGTGCTTGTACTGCCCTATTCCTTGAGGACGAAGCCTGTCACAAACTCGAGTCGGAGCTGGGTGAAACTATTCAGACGCTGTCCATGCGGTATCATCACGTCGCCAAACAATTGAGTAGCACGATTCCACCCGGCAAAGGCGGTTTGATCCAAGTACAGCAACTGTTTCTGAACGCACTCTGGTATAAGACGGAGGCTTTATTTGTTGAGTCGTGGCATGCATTAAGCGCTGCTATCCATGAAGCTCAAGAACTTGGTAACTTCCCCCAGTTGCGTTGGACATTTCTCTTTGTATGATATAATCATAAGTTACTGATGCCGGACTTCAGGCATGCATAAGAGTTTCTCGAAATTGAGGATGTCAGAATTCGATCTGGAAATGAGGAGGCGGGTATGGTGTATCCTGTATGCTTGGGACTGGTATGTTGCTCCTGACCATGGACGTCGTGTAAACCTTGCTAATAATCACAGGCAAATGTCCCTCTTATTGTCCCGACCATTCATCATCAATAGCAATTACTGTTCATTCGAGCCTCCAAACTTGCGACTGGAGAATCCAAACTCAGAGGAAGGGCTTCCATCCCCGATAGAACCCTTGTATCTCCAATGTCAGCTGGGCCAAATGATCTCCAAGGTACCGGGCGTGATGGGTGGCCTCCTGTCCCCGTCGCAGGCTGTCTCAATCCAGCAAGAAACCGAACGATGGTTCACTCTTTTTCCGCCTGCGCTCAGTGTGACAAATCCTGACACGCGGTGGGATGATACTCACAGTCACATTCTTATGCAGCGCTCCATGCTTCATGTCATCGGATACATGGTGATGCTCTTACCTTTGAAGCAATGCCTCACAAAGACCATGGACCAAAACATCATCAGTATTGAAAAGAGCCTTCAACCGACGGCTGTTGACTGTGCACTGAAGCTGCTTGAAGTGTCCCGACAACATCTGAGTTATCTCCCGCCGATGAATACGAACTTCCACTTTGCGCCTTTTTTGATCTTCGATACGGCCGCGTTCCTGTGTTCGGCTATAATCCATGATCCTAGTCGCAAACTCTACCGACGAGACAATATTTTGGAGGCAATTGGTATGGCCATTGAGACTCTCGATCATTATTCCCAGTACAGCAAAACCAGCGCCTTATGCCATAAGATTCTTGCCAAGCTGTGGAATTGCCCCCCTCTCACTGCAAGTAAAAAGGCTGCCGTGCAATTCAAATCCCCCGAAAATTCAACCGAAGGCCCTCGAACTCCCTCTGAAAGCCATCTGACGCCAGGGCCGCTCGCGAACGCAGACATGATGCTTGTAAGCGCTACTGGCCTCAATCCAGAAATGTATGGAGGCATGGACCCGTTTGCGACATTGGGAGCCCCAGATCCCGACCTGGTTGATACAGGGATGAACTTAGGACTGTCTGAATTTTCAGGCCTTTCCAATATGGACCTTGGAGAACTCGGACAGATCTGGGACTGGGAGAATCTGGACTTGGAATTACCCTGAGAGACCACGATGTGATGACCTTCCCAAATAGGCAAGACGGGATTGGCTGAGTCAGCCACGAGCAATTAGGGCACCGCTAGCCCAAAGCAGGCTAGTGGCGCTACGCACCCACAAGCGGAACGGGATTTGATTTTCTGCGGCGGGCGGCGGTCCAAGTCTTTTTCTGTCTCGTCCTTGCACCGATATTCAGCGTAGAGCCTCACCAAAGGATTTGAAACCATTCTTTTGGAAGACTGTCGCCATCATGTCCAAGATCACAGTCGGTACGTTGCACTCCCTGTCCATGACAGTAGTTTTCTCCTGCTTGGTATCCTGCAGTAACTAATCTCTCGTCCTTGCAACAGCCGGAGTGCGCGAGAATGTCCAGCAGCTGCTCGACTACTCGACCAACGAGAAGAAGAGAAACTTCCTCGAGACCGTCGAGCTCCAGATCGGCCTCAAGAACTATGACCCCCAGCGTGATAAGCGTTTCTCTGGCACCATCAAGCTCCCCTCCGTGCCCCGTCCCAACATGACCCTCTGGTACGTTTTTTTCACCTCCGCCCTTCGTCAATGAAAACCCGAACCCATCGCGAAACCACCCCTGCATCAAATGAGGGACGAGAAGGCCAAAGAAACCAGATGGACTGACGGTCTCCGCCTGATTACAGTGTTCTTGGTGACCAGCACGATCTCGACCGTGCTAAGCACCACGGCCTCGATGCCATGTCCACCGACGACCTCAAGAAGCTGAACAAGAACAAGAAGCTCATCAAGAAGCTTGCTCGCAAGTACGATGCCTTCCTTGCTTCGGACTCCCTCATCAAGCAGATCCCCCGTCTGCTCGGTCCCGGTCTCTCCAAGGGTAAGCACCAGCCAACAACCACTTCGGCAATCTTACTTCGGAAGAAACCATCGCTAACAACCACCTCCAGCTGGTAAATTCCCTACCCCCATTTCCCACGCCGAGGATATGGCCAAGAAGGTCACCGAGGTCAAGTCCACCATCAAGTTCCAGCTTAAGAAGGTGCTCTGTCTCGGTGTTGCCGTTGGCAACGTCGGTATGACCGAGGATGAGCTCGTCGCCAACGTCATGCTCTCCATCAACTACCTCGTCTCCCTCCTCAAGAAGGGCTGGCAGAACGTTGGCAGCCTTGTCCTCAAGGCTTCCATGTCTCCTCCCAAGCGTGTGTACTAAGCTATTCACGCTTTTGGGGCGCCCGCTGGGGCGAATTTTTTAGGAGCTGGAATGTGGGGTTATGTATGCCATAGTTTCGGAAATATGACTTGCTTTTAGTTCCTAATCGTTTTTTTTTTTTTTTTCCCTGTCGGTTGCCGTCTGAGTGACCCGTTGTAGCTTGGTGTGAGTACGTAGGATAGGTTTTGACAGATAGTGACATGTATTGGTACATGTATATATGGTACAGTCTACATAAGACGCTAACATACAAGGACGAGGAATCGATAGGACACTACTGCATGCCCTGCATCAAATCTGTCCGGTCCAGAATCATGCCCCTCATGCCGAGGAACTCCCTGAGGCTCTGCCACTCCTCGCCTTCCTCCTCACCCCTCATGTACTCATCCTTGAAACCCCAAGCAATAGCGACCCGGTCCAGCGCCGCGCGCTCCTCCTCGCGGAGCCATCGATTGCGCAACGGAACTCCCGGCAACCAGGTCACTCGCTCCATTTGATCATTCGCCGTTGTGATGGCAAGAAGACCAACAGACGAAACGCCTCCAACATAAGCTAGCGACGCAGCAAAAGCTATTCCAGTCGCGGTTCCAGGATCCATAGTATTCTGTAGCGTCGAGGCCCAGGACGCAATCACGTAGCAGGCAGCAGGAGCCGTGGCGAGACCGCCCAGCGGGACCGAGGCTTTCTTGAAGATCTTCGCGCGATGGAAGGCGGGGGCGCAAAACGTGGCATCGATGATGGACAGGACGAGGGGCAAATTCCGCTGCTCAATGGCCACATCCAGGGCCATATTGGCTAGCTCGGTCGGGACGGCGCTGTTGATGCTCTTAGGGCTCGCCTTGTGGTATTTGACAGGGGAACTGTTCTCCTCGGGCACAGGCTTGTTGGCGTACAGCTGGAAGATTTCGGGGAATTGCTCGGCCCGCTTGAGTAAGGTCTGGGTCTTGGTGTAGCAGGCGAGTGCTTCGGGGGAGATGAAAACCTTCTCGTCGGTGAGGATATCATAGCATACTTGGGAGAGCGCAGTGGCGAGTTGCGGGTGTGGGGTGGCTTGTTGCGATTTGCGTCGTTTTTTGGCGTTGGTACTCTTTTCTTCTAGGTGCAGTATGGACGAGATCTCGTTCTCCCCTTTCCGGCCCGGAGAGGATGTGGTGGTGCTTTCGGGTTCGGGAAGAACCAATGCTTCGGCTAGTTCCTGGCATCGTTGGAGCAATTGGACGATGGCTTCGTTGGAGGGGACCGCGTCGACGCAGCGTAGTTCGGCGGAGTCGTGGGCGATCTGTCGCAAAGTGTCCTCGGCACTTGTGGGGGTCGCTGGCTCGCCCACACTCGATGAGAATCGTTGCGGGAGACTTTTCATAGATGGCAATGTGATTTTTGTGTCTCTCTTAGGTCGCCATTGTCCGAATTGTGCTTTGCGAGGAAACGGGTTCCCAGAGGTGTAGGACCGAGTGAGTTGGGAACGGGGTTGCAAGGACGGAGATCCGGAGAGCTGGCAGAATTGGCAGACCAGAGCCTGAGGACGACGAGCCTTTTGGCTCCGCAAGACCAAGCCCTTCATCTTGTGCGAGAGGGGGTGGTTGTGACGGGGAGTTGCGGGGAGAAAGAGTGGGAGGATGGGGAAGAAGATGAGCCCCCGGAGGAGACGCCGAAAAGGCGGAGTCTTACTGCCGCCGCTACGAGTTTGGCCGGTGCCTGAGCTCAGCCCGCTCTCACTCACTCACTCTCCCTCTCTCTCTTTGCCCCCTCCAGGCAACTCTGCCAACTTCTCAACTGCCTCCTCGCAGGTTCACAAACAACATCTCGATCGCTGCGCTCAAACATCAGATGATCCGCCCTATTCCGGAAGACTGATCCCTTCGTGATCGTTTCCGTTCTCCCGCCTATCATCCTGGTCCATCCCAACGTCATACTTCTATCTGTCCAGAGTCGCCTCGACACAATGCCTCCCCCTCCACCACCACCGCCT
>RHLO01000118.1:0-18818 GCA_003719415.1 Aspergillus olivimuriae
AGATGTCTGGTCGCCCTAATCCTCCTGATTACTGCTAACTAAATATACCAGTCGTATCCTTCGTCGTAAAAGGCGTTGCCTAGATATAGCGCCATGTGGACCGGCTTACATATATAAAACCGTTCCCTCGATTCTTTATTCAGATATCTTTGGCTCTTCCCCCGTCACCGTACTCGCTGCCCTGTTCTCAAAGGTCAAACTGTAGAGCAAGTCAAGTGCGTCCCTGGTCCATATGAACAGAGAAAGTCAGCTGATGTGCTTCTAGAATGAAAAGCCCCGGCATCATCACCTGGAAGTGCCTTCGGTGTCGGCAATCCGCCTCGCGGGGTTGGGACTGCTCCTTAGTACCCTACGGATTGTGCGAGCAAATGGTGGCTTCAGCTGCTCGTGTCCTTCGAGACAAGCGTCAGGTTCATATATCTGCATTATGTGAGGATTGCTCCTCAGGGTTGCCAGAAGAGGAGCAGCTGAGACATATTAACAAACTTTACGAGTCGGAGTATCGCGAACCCACTCCATGGCGCCATCAGGTATGGGAGGTGCGGCATAGTGAGACAAACAATATGGAGAGGTCACATCGAATAATCCAGTCAATGCGGTCCGGACGTAACCAGTAGCCTAGATCAATCCTCTGAAGCCTGCGAGTACGAGTGTCCTGGGGACGAAGACTATTATAGCTCAGCTCCGTAGCATAATGATGGTATTACTATTACTCCCGCCTGAACAGTGACAGATTATCGTGCTCAGCTTGATAATATAGAAGCAGAGAATAAAGATCGCAGAAACGAACATAAAGGAATATGCGAAAAACAGACGTAAAGCAGAATTAACAACAAGCACCTGCGCAGGAGGAAAAATTCCAGCAGATGATTGGTTCAACCTCGATGCTACTGCATATAGTAGACTTATAGCTTGTTCAAGGGCTTCCCCATAGAACGGCATCATGTGTTGGCGGTAGCGGACTAATCAGCATGAAAATGGTGATGGCGATGATAAGCAATAGTGGAGATGATGAATGGAATGAATTGGATGCATTCGACGTCAATCCTGCAACGTTAAGGGTCCAAGGTTACTCGACAGTGCATAGCAGGGACTGCGATGAAGCACATATCGATAATGGTTCGTTCGGAGTAATCTTTGGTTGTTAAATAATCTAAATGCGACCCAGCGCATGCGGTCTGGCACAAGGGTCTTTCAGCAAAGCCCACGCACATTAGCTCAGCGATAATGTCATAATCGAACAGGCGAGGAAGCTACAGGTAGCCGCACAACACTTCAATTCAAGAAGACGTAAACATAACCACTCGAGCTTAAAGCCGTCTACAGAGACCAGAGACAATTCTTTGCTTACAAAGTGTAGCCGTAAAACCAGGATTAAATTATCAAGCACGTATAGAAGGATCAGATGCATAACCACCAAGCAAAATCAATTCCCATCGTCCACATTCGCGTCCCCGGGACTAGCTCCCGGATGACTGTCACTGCGATTATTAGACCTGATCTAACTGCCATAATCCTCAATACATAAGAGCTCCCACAAGGCAAGGCCTATGTCAATTCCGATCATAGCATCTGATTGTCTGTGGCTTAGCTCCCGAACCAAATCATCTCGACGAATGCCGGTAGTAGAGACTTTCTCAATATAGCCAAACGCGGAGTAGTTACAGATAACCTCGAATCTGCAGCCTGTCAGTACGGGAAGGCCGAATGTCGCATTGTGTACTTACACCCATTGAACACAATCGCAGAAATCCTGGCGTGGGTCTATGAATGATGGCGGAAGATACAAATCCCCCAATAGTTCTTCAATTGGGGGTTTTCCGTTCTTGATGCGAAAACTGATGGAGCTAATAACCTCTGGAAGGGGGATCTGAGAGTAGCGAATTACATTCTTTGACAGATCGGCATTGATGCACTTGTCAGATTGGCTGAGCGTAATGACCCAGTGAGACAGGCAGTATTCCCTTAAAACGAGCTTGGCCTCGATCAAGCCATTGCCCATTGTGCTTTGGGCCGTTTTATCCTGGCCCGCGGTATCTCGGGGCGTAGTATTCATCGTGAGAGAAAGGATACCTTGGCTTTGAAGACGCTTAATATCCCCGTATGATCCTCTGGTACACTGGTCTGAGGCAGTAACAAATTACTGCAACTAGGACGAGCATATGCCAGCCGAAATGCAGCAGGTGAATGAACTCTTCCAGCGTCGTAAGCTAAGCAAGCCCTGGTAATGGAACAAGCCGTCAGATCAAACTCCAAGACTAACATAGACGAATATGAAGGGCGCATGAAGGCGATACCACTTACTTGAATTAACGTTGGGAGGCGGTAGAGGTGGCCTAGTATTGCTGGAGTAGGGAGGCTTGCCCTTGTCGCCCTTGTAGATGTTGGAAGTCGGCCGAACTTTCAGAGGCTCCAAGTACGGTGGTAGAGCCTGGTAGATTGGACTGGCTTGCCTGTAGGGATTCCTGGCTTGTTGAAGTGTAGGAGCTGGTATTTTCACGTCTATGTCCCAAGCCACAAATGAAGCCGGACGGTCCTTATCCACAGCTTGCTCTCGTTATAGAGAAGTCTTCAATCAATGATGGAATGTCTCGGAGAATGACTTCAACTGGGCACATAAGATATCAAGAAGAGTTTTCAGAGCCATGGACTGGAAGTTTTGTCTCAGATCTCGAGGGGATAAGCTGGAAGTATTTATGTCTTCGCACTTCGTAGACGTTACATGACATTTGGCCTACAGGCACGTCACGCACGCTATAGATATGTTGATCATCTCTCTTCGCTCTCAGTGGCTTTAGACGATGCATGGCCTAGATCGGTGTTAGGCTACATGGGACGGACTAGATTGCACGGGGTCTTCCGGTTCAAGCAGGTGCTATGAAGCCTCCGTGAAAAGAAAGCTAATCTACCCTTCGCATCCAAAACAAGCTACCCCATTTTCTGATAGTACAAGGCTATGGCTACCTACTGACGAAGCTCCGTAGCGCTGGCGTCACATTCATTGCGTCGAAAAGTCGCTGTCAAATTCCGTGACCAGGTATGGACATGGAGGAAATATCAGATGGCCAGATTCCCTGGCTGTTCCATCCGACCCATTGGGTTGGTGCCCCCTTGCGAAACGGACCCCCTGATGCATCAAGCGATACGCCTGGAATGTAGGCTAGAACAGCCGACCATCTCGGTAAGCTGTGAGCTGATGGTTCGCATGGCTTGACCCCACTACCCAACCTGGGTACATGTAGGGGTGTGCGAACGCCACGGCCCACCAGTCGCCGCCGGCTCTGAAGCCTATGCAACCTCCTCGCGGGCAACTGCACACTTGGCTAGTTCAATTTGTGTCTCTAGATCTTTCTACATACAGAGGATGTCAGGCTGAACCCTGTAGGGGTGAAGTTGGACGCTCACTACATCCCCTCTCCATCCCTCGGACTCCCCCCAAAGCGAACATTCATGCTTATATGCCTAGTACTCGTCTTAGTGAGTTAGCTGAAAATTACTCGAGGCTTCTGAAAGGGTAGTACCATCTTCCTGCATCGTCGCCAGTAGTTCTCGGTGTATCTCTTCCAGCTCGAGATGAAGGCTGTAGGCTCTTTGGAGGGTATGAGATGAGGATTCGTCGACCTGGACCGACGTCAGAGTACGGGTCTTCAACATAATGTGATACTCACCAAGAACCCTCCTTGTTTATTATTTTGGCAACATAGGCATGTATTCTCTTCCCTCAGCCTCCGAACATTCTGTTGGCCGAGCACTGTCGCTAAAATTTCAAAGCATTGACCGCACAGAAACACGGAGTTGGAGGTAGATGTAGCCATTTTGGAAACAGAAAGCACGCGTGCAAGGTATTAAAGATTTGTAGGTCCACGCCTCGGGGTCTCGGATGGGAAGGCTGGTAGAACAAAAACAGCCCATGTAGCGGTGGACTGGTTAGGTATATATGAGCACAGAACAATGGCAAAAGGTCACGATGGACGCGGAGAACGCATTCTATGTTGAACCTAGATCACTGGATCACGCACGAACCGCACAGGTTGGATCAACACCAATAATGTCGACAGTGTGCAGGTGAGGGGTTGGGACTGAAGCTAGAGGAACCAACCCCGAGAACCCGCCGTAGGACATTCTCCGATTGCCACATAAGCACAAAGCGATGAGGAGCGATCCGCCTGCTGGTCGGTTTAGGCCGCTGCTGCGGGAGTAGATGCATCGTGGAGCCCAGCTAGACCACGTACGATAGAGTCTGTGCGGTAGCATGGCATCTCGTATCATCCTAAACACGCGAACACCGGCTACATGGGGGCGTCATTCGCGTGTGGATGAGAGCGACCATCATTATCCAATGCATAAGCCTGGCCACAGAGCCATCGATCCGCGTGGATCGGTGGCTGGCTCTACGAAGGCCCCATTACCAATAGGCGTAGGCCGCAGGGCGCATGCCAGGAGGTGCACCCCAGACTATCAGTTCTTCCAGGCTCCACTTGCTGCACAATAGCTTAGATCCATGGTTCGCCAGATGTAATTGCGCTATGGAAGATGATTCGCCCATGGTGGAGTTATGCGCGATATTCGCGAAGACCCCAGCTACGTATACCCACCGCCGGACTGCCTCCTCCGTGCTGGTGGCCGGCGTTAATCAGTATTCTTCCCGCCACCGTCACTTTTTGGTTTTGCTTCAAGAGGCTTTCCTGGAATGCTGCATCCTTATGGAGGACTTTTTCATGTATGCAATCGTTCTTGTGGCAGTACTCTCTATTGGACTTGACTAAAATTCTGTTCTCGCTTAGGCCGTCGTACGACGGGAACGGCCATATATCGCAGGGAGGTACACTCTCTGCCGACTTCCCACGGCTTTATTTCACGGAATACTCGGTCCCAGAAGAAACGATCGAAGGATTGGGAGAGACAGAAGATGCTTCCCCGGCTGCAGTCGGTTTGGATGAGATCCGGAGGCAGTTTGCGCTGGATCAGGATGAAGCTCTCCACCTGTGTTATCTCAGTCGGATTGATGATGCAGCAGAGATCATGTTGGGATTTCTTCAATGGGCCACTAGTGATGCAGTGCATGGCGGTACGTCTCAATCTACATAGACTATATGTTGAGTCTGAGCGAGGTACTAACCATGGGCTCATCAGGACTTTTGGACGATAACACGGCGGTCCATCCGTAGCAGCACCAGCTATGGCACGAGTTGAATATCTGCTGCCTTGCCATCTTTCAGAGGCAGAGGGATTTAGCTCAGGCTTTACTTCAGACGGACACTCCTCCCCCCAGCACGTGTCTCAGCGTGAAGCAAATAGAAATCTTCGGTCTCGCACTAATTTAGATTGGTGACAAGCTCGAAGACCATGGGCTGGTAGACTACGAGGTCGGAATCTGGGAAGAAGAGATCCTCTCCAGTGAAATTGTCCGTCATTTTATAACCTGCTTGCGTTACTAACCTTAGTGCAGTCCTAGAGCACTGTTGGTCGTTACACGAAGCCCTATCGACGAGGAAGGATTCAATCAAATGTCCACTGCAGATGAGCAGAGCACGTCGAAACCGGTACGTCCGCAGGGCTTCCCAAGGACGCGATATATGTCAGGCCCGGCCCTTGAAATCCTTACTTCCACTGGCCCATGGCAAAATGCGTGCCAGACACGCTACCCCAATGTATATCGGCGAGGCATGATAGTTTCATTTGAACACGTTGGTTGCAAATAAATGTTGCGTAAAATAACATGTGACTTCGGCGGGGTAAGAGGCAATCGATTTACCATCAACATCATTTCGTCGACTTTTATCGAGTTGCAATGCAAGCCCAACACCTTTCTTCATTTCAGTTGCTTCATCACGTCTCTGCTCGGGATGAAATCATCCCGAGTCTGCGGCACTACTTCGAAACGGATGCGTTTAGAGACTGCCCGGCTGAGGCCGCATACGTCGAATGTCCCCTCGACTATGCTGCCCTGGAGCGTCTGAAGCCACTTCTTTCGTTGATCTTTGACGGCGTATGTTGCTGTTGTCCTACGTGCCCTTCAGCTATACGTCTAACATTTCTCTAGCCAGCACAAGTCATATTATCGCGGATATTTGGCCAAAATAGGGTGCACGCCCACTCCCGCCCATGTCTCCATGTGCCTCTCCTCATATACGAACCAACGACAGCCGACGAAAAGCCCTTGGAGGTCGGATATGGAATATATGCCAACAGGGCAATTTCGTTTAGGGGAAAGTGTATCCTCTTAACGGTTATCCCAACCCAAATCAGAGTCAGATTTGGCCCTTCCGAACCACCGTCCCTGGGCATGCCAAACTTCAACTCCTTCTGAGATGAACGGAGTCTGCATCACTGCTCAGGTTTTGGATGTGTCCTCCAGCAAAATAGCATGTGTCGTTCAGATCTATTGGCCACTGCGTATCGAGAAGCGTCATGCTGCCGCGGTGGCACAGGCTGACATCCCCCTGGTTGTGCTCGTGAAAAGATTCCATTGACATCGTCGGCGGCTCAGAAACAGCGAGGTATCGCGGATCTAAGTTAGTTCCTGAATCAAATAGGTTCCCTAGATACCCGTTAGCGTAGTGACACCTTCCACGTACGTGGGTAACCCATACCATGCACTTCGGTATATAAGAGATGGTCATCTGCGGGCAACAGACGCGAATCCTCATCCGCAGGCCCCATAACTGGAAGGGGAAACCGCCCCATATTGGATCTGGCTTTTTGATTCCCATCGATATCTTGTCGTGCGGTACTTTTCGCGGTTTTTCGCTTTTTCGGAGGGCAATCGATAATAGAGGTTGTTTGTCTCAGAGGGAAAAAGAACTTATGTTCAAAACAGTTCGGTGCTGCAGGGATCGTTTCTTCCGCTTCAGGTCGCATGCGCAAGGTATATTTCATCAATATCTGATAATTCTCCGGATGTCGAGAATGAGAGTGCTTGAAAGTCGCCTGGCCACTGGGTTCGTGGCAGACGGTACACTGACCGCTGAACCACAGACCCTGCAGCTCTTTGTGATGTTCTTCTTCTGTCTCCTTGAAATGACCGTAGAGGTGATCATACCTGCTATATGGCTCCAGACACAAAGGGCAGGCGTAGTCCAAGTTCGCCTTTCCTGTTAGGATGCGGTACCAATCCAGTTGCGTGGAGGCGTTCTCATTGCCTGCTGCCGTAGCTGGCTTGAAGTCGGGTGTGCGTTGTCTCTTCAACTGTCGTCTCACCATGTCGTAGGCGAGCTACTTTAGACGGAGAAAGAGATCTCCTCCAGGGGGTTAGACAGCACCCTCCTCGGTCACATAAGCATGTACCCAGGAACGGTACATCTGGAATCGCGGAGATCGCGCCTCCACGAAGTGCCATCAGCTGATGCAAGGTAATGCAAACTAAAAGATTGACAAATAGGCAAGGAAGCCTTTGTTACTTGCCCGTTGGGTTTATATTTTGGTTGGAATCGGAGTGCTTAGACCGTTGACGGGTCTCGGTTCTGTGGCAAGCACTTCTAGGATCGAGGTTATTGTTCCCCTACCAATTGGATATCCCGGTGTCCAGACACTTCGGTCTCTCATTGGATTGTTCCTAATACCAACCTCGCCAGACTCTATGCTATTGAGAAGGGAGTGAGGACTACTGGAGCTAGGAGAAATGTACCGCGACACCGAAAGGCCTTTAGGACCATTTTTGACTTAAACATTCAGCACTCCTATGCGTCATACATAGTTCCCCTCCTTACCAAACGAGTCTAAATACTTATCATCATCTTCGTCCATTCTCAGTACGAGCCTTATTGCACCTAGCCTTTCATCCCCGTCCGCATGCACAAGCCGCGCAGTCATTGCGTGTAACATCACTGAGGTGGTTGAACTCCGTCCCACTCACTTCTTCTTGTTCCGATGTGTCGCCTTCCGCGTTTTAGACCACTTAATGCCGCATGCATTGCAGAGATCTCTGTTCCCACTTGGTCCTCGTCTCCACTGCGGCGTTCGGCGGGTGTGACATCTAGTGCATCTATGTTCGGGTGGCCCTTCCTTCGGCTTCGGTCTTTTGTCCTTGGGTACTGGTGCTCCAACAAATAAACTCTGTGATTCTGGGACCTTGTGTGCCACTTTGACTGCCCCATCGACCGCCCCTTTGACGGTCCTCTGGTCACAAGTCTCAGCGTCGGCAAAGTTGGACTTAGGGCTGAATGAGCTCTCTAAGGGCAGCACGAACTCATTTTTCGACGTGCTGATCGGTTCTCGCCCAGTGACAATCGCCCCTGTAGCCGCCTCAAGATTTTTTTGATCTCGATGATACAACCAGGCGGACCACATATCTCTTTCCATAGCCTCCTTTATCCGCGTTGCCTCGGGTTGAGGGACCTTCATTGAGGTCAGTCTGAGTTGCCCCAAGAACTTTTGTACTTACGATTTTACCCTCATTGGCCACTTGCTCGCAACAGCAGCATTTGTCTGGAAGGAAGGAGTCATACGCAAGGTCCAGTTCTGGGAAGGACGTCGATTTAAAATATCTATAACACTCCCAACAAAGAACCCGTAGAACTGGGTATAAGCAGTCTTCCGCAGCGGGCAAGTATTCTGATGTGAGCGGGTTTGGAAGGGTTGAATCGCACGCGACGCTGCCTGTCTTCTAGTGAGTCGCTTCTATAGTGATACGGGCAAAAGTACACTCACAAGGCTCTCCATGTTGTTCGATAGTCAGTACAGGTCGTGCCGCGCTCCACATCCATTCCATGGCAGACTCCTCAAGCAGTGTATTAGTTGGAGGGTCAAATACAGCACCAGGCAGAGGTAACTCATGGAGACACCTTCTACCGTTTGTAGCCATGTTGTAAGTGTTGAGTGAGACACGTAAAACAAAGCGATAAGTCACAGCCCTGGAGGTGAAGCGGGAGGCGTAGCCCTTATATAGCGAAGAGCGAGCATATCATTTCTAGCTCTTCATCCGTGCAGGTAGTATCCCACTGAGAGACACCCGTTCTCGGAGCTAAGGGTCAATCCATGCATATGAGAAAGGTCGGCAAAACACCTTCGCCTTAATCCGCGTGCCTTTCCGATAATCCAGCTTCTTCCTTCCTCACTCGGTTGGCGTTCGGGCATTTGGTTTGCCCAGAGATCTTGATTTGAGTCCTACACGGACATCCTGTCTATTTGGTTCATTTCAACGTCAGCTTATGTCAATATTTAGACTTTCCTTAGACGTACCCATCCCGTTGTTTGGCTTAAAAAATACCACGCACTCTGACGCATGAGGAGCATCGCTTTTATCAACCTTCATGACGTACCCAAGCGGGGTTAAGAGGTTTTTGAGATCCTCATGTGCTTCTTCGTTCACCTTCGAAGGATCGGGTCCATGGTACTTCAGCAAGATGACAGGGCTTCCCGAACGAACTTCTGGAAATTGTTCTCGCAAGTTTATGACTTCGTACACGGGTGGAAAGGGCAGAGAAAGTACCCTGCTTCGATCAATTTCCTGGCACACAATTTGAGGGTTATTATGGGGGTGGTATTTTGGGATCGTGGACATGTTGGTAGCTGGGAAGGATTCAGCAGGAGAATGAAGCCCGCATCATTGTACAGTGTAGGGAGTCTGCCATTTATAGACAGGTTGGACGATCAAGAAAAGAAATACCAGCTCAATTCAATGCAAAAAAATATTTATTTTCCAATAGTCTACAGATGACCGACTTCCGATGAACTGCCTGCCGCTTCTAAGATCGAGGTTGTTGTTCCCCTACCACTGGGATATCCGGGTGTCCAGCACTTCGGTCCCTCATTTAATTGTTCCTAGATGTCCAGCAGGAGTGGCCGCCTCACTTGAAGCTAGACAACAGTTACTTGCGACTCTATCCAAATTTTCTGAGGGGCATAATCATTAGAAGGTGGTTTAATCCACGAAAGCCACTGTTAGCCCTACCAACTAAGCTAGGCGTACAAGAAAAATTGCGTGGAACCACGCCTTTCCCTCTCTACCAGAACCCTCCATATACCCTGCTAGGCTCCAATTTCTCCCCTTTGCGTGAATCCCCTTTGCGTGAAGAAGTTCCCACTCTCAGGCTAAGCGGAGTCGATCCATGCGACGGTCCCACGCCGAGAAAGATCAATAACATCACTCTCGTCTTCATCCGCGGGCCTTTCCGCTGTTCCAGCTTCTGCCTTCCTCACTCGGTTGGTGTTCGCGTATTTGGTTTGCCCAGGGATCTCGACTTGAGACCCATCACGGACGTGCCTCTCAAAATGTTGAAGGACTTCCGCATGGTTGTTCAATCCCAACATGCTGCGACATGTAGGACACCAAATCCTTCCTTCTTCAACAGAATGGAGGTTGTTATCGATGAATGACTTCGCCAGCTCGTCCGTCTCCCAGTGCTTGACGTTATGCTTCATGTAGAGATGAGAGCGATGGGCAAGCGGCTCGTTCGAGCAAGTTAAGATGAGTTCACCGCAGTCGTCGTAGAGACAGATGTGTCCATTTTCGAACGAATATTCTCCCACGTGACTGCGCCAATCATCGATAGAAGTGAAAGTTTTCGTACACTCCTTGGCAGAGCACCTGTACGTCTGCTCCTGGGGGTTTCTCATATCGGCCATGATGAAAATAAGTGAGGATATTGTCCAGGTATCTCAAAGCCGGTGGGATTTGTGGTGCAAGTTCCTCGGGGCACATGTGTTGCTTTATAGTGAGGTAACGGTTTCATTCCCATAATACTGGTAAATCAATTTTGCATCTGTTAGACATATGAATATCTCCCTCAGTCACATCTTCAATTTACTGACCCCTCCGTGATAAGGCACTCTTCCATGCATCCAATAGTTTATCTCCAGATTGCAACTTCATCAGTTCCGTTTCAGGGATCTTGTAGACCTCGAACCATGTCTCGTTGCCAATATCAGCCGCCACCATGGGGCATTGGAGCTGACGTTGGACGTCGTAAATCATTCGATAATTACTATCGGACTGGCCAACGATCTCAAAGGGACCAGCAGTGGGGCTGGGAGAGGGAGGAGGAGTCGGCGCATCTGATGCTCCGCTTGTTGCATACTTCGTATATGGATTCGACAAAATGAAGGACGGGATGCGGCATGGTGAATCCTATCCTGAATTAGCGACCCTGGTATATAGATAGTAGGCTGCGTACTTACATGGATTTCTTGTAGTTCATTCGCTGTAATGCTGTCGGAATTACCGTCCGATGCAGAGACTACAATAGCTAAGAGTGAACGAATTTTCTGTATGAACGTCATAATTTCGATCAGGCAAGTGAGATGGAGAAAACTGAGATCAGATAATGAGCTGTTTATATGCACAAGAAGTTCAGAAACAAACAGTCTTGATGTCTCTACCCCGAAAAATTATGTCCCTCCCATTCTACAGGAATCGTATGTCCTTCATATAATCCTATGCTAAATTACTAAACTAGAAGATAAACAGGTTGAGTAGGATATACGTACCAGGACTTTCCTTAAAATGCTTGCCGCCCAATCGCACATATCAAATATACATCTCTCCCATGGAGCACATCCTCGGCTCGAGTTGGTGCCAGAGGGGGGTGCGAGTGGTACATTGGATTGACCCCGTGATTCGCCAGGGCCTTGTACTTCCGCCACATGAAACTGGACATGCTGCACGACGATGCACAAGTCCCCTTCCCTTTGGACTCCGTGCATCCCAGACCCGTAAGATGCTGAGCCTTCGCCTACGCAATGCGAGTCATGCAATGCTTTTGTTCTGCTATCGTTGTGATAGTCGTCTATGTTAGATCGGCCAACAGACTCGTCGACAACTTGCCGAAAGAATTCATCTTCAGGGAATTCATCGAGGTAAATTGTGGAGCCGTAAGAGTCTCGATTATAATGGGAAGATCCGCCGAGCACCCCCGAGTCTCTGAATCTGGCGGATTGCGACTGCCTAGCAGTGAATTGTAGTGAGCAATTTATGGTTATTGGAAGCATCTTCGGACTACTTACTCGGAAACCTCAACTACCGATGCCAGATGACCTTCATCGGTAGGCTGCCACACTGCTTGGCCATCTTGAAGAGCACGCTCTATTGACTGAATTATTCCAGGCAGCTCAATCTCTTCGACCTGCACCTCAACTCGTGTCTTGCTCTGCATAGTTGGTTTGTAGCTAATGCATTTGACCAGACCGATGTAGGGTAACATGCCTTATATCTTGCAGTTCCGAAAAGCAGGGCAGGGAGGGCTCACCCGGGAAGACTGAGGAGTGCTTGCTCCATCCTGGTACAGAGGTGACAGTAACTACACAGGTGACTAATTGGTGCGGCGGAAGCACAATTCCTGATCTACATTCATGTTTACGCTCCACCCTGAAATGCACATAGCTGTGAGCCCGGGAATCTACCATTTGAGTCCAGCTTACCCCAACGAGGATCCTTCAGCGATGCGAGATGCAAGAGCCAGGTACCTTGCTTGGTTGGACTCCACTGTTGGCATGTGAGCTGTTTCGATAATACCAGAGCTTGTTTGCAATATTAAACATTACCTGTAGGCCAGAGTGATGGGTCCGTGCTCGTTCTCAAGAACGAGCACGGACCCCTACCTATATGGACCATCATTCTAGCCAATCAAGAGTATCGAAAAACCGGTTGATATGTTTTGTATGCTGTAGACAAATTTTTCAATCACATCAGTTGCCCACGACCCCAGGACTATTACGCAGTCAAGCGTGCATACCTGCGGAGTCCAGGCCAAATATATAAGCTATCTTTGTTTTAAAGTAGTTATGACAGCCACTATAGCAACAGAAATTAAGCTGAGACGGCACTCTCTGAACGTGCAGCATAGATCGAAGTCCGAAGCATCACGAAAGTCAGGTCGGTCAAGACCGTACACACGCTGAGTAGTAGCTTACATGGAACAGGATCTCCAAGATGGGCTACCCAAAGCTATATGTTGTCTATTATCGACCCCGTTATGGAAATTTTCAGCATTGGGCCCTGTACGTGGAGAGCGAGAGGGAGAATGTGATCTTCGAAGTCATCGGACAACATCCCAACTTCAAGCGCAACGTTGTGAATGCTCGGCCCGAGAGTTCGAGAAGCTACATTGGCAAAACATTCGTTGCTGTTCTTGGCGACGACAGTGTCCAGGACGTCAAAACCGCCGCGAAATCGGTTGTCGTGGATAACGGGACGGTTGAGTGGGACTGTCAGGATTACGTGCTCGAGGTGCTTGACAAGCTGGAAGATGAATTTGTTTTGGACGGCGACGATGAGGACTATCGCGAAGCCAGGAAAGATTTGAAGAAGAAGAGAGGAGCAATCATCTAGGAATCCATTTCGCAGTGCTAGGAGTTCTCCATTCGGTTCCCCTACAGACAATTGGAGGAAGTCAGCCTGCTAGACGAATCTTGTTTCCCGAACTCGATCAAGAAGCCACCAGTGAGCATAGGTCTTCGGAGAGATACAGTCCGGTAGGAACAGAAACCAGTCACTTTCCTCGTATGGCGCCAAACAATTCGTGCACTTAACACTCTCATAATACTCCGGGTAGAAGCCACTGTATTCCCAGTCAATCAGGCCAGTAATTACCCACCCACTGTCTTTCGCCTTGTCAACTATGATATTGTCTGGCCGTAGGTCGCCATGTGTGAAAACAATAGTAGGCGACGATGGTGGTCGAGTCGGCGGGGTAAGCTGGCGTATCAGTTCGGCAAAGACGCTACCTCCGCATTGCGGACCGTTCAGAAGGAAATTTTCAAAATCACTTAGATCCTTGATGGGTTCATTGCTCCGACGCAGGTGCCTCCTGATATCTTTGCAACCTTCGCCCTGGACCCCCCCTAGTGTAGTGCCAGTAGGGTAGGGTAAAGAGCGCAGATCCGTTAGGATACTGCCCAGCTGGTCCTTGATCGAAGACTTTTGAGAAATGGTCATAGATGACCACACGTGGGAGAGTGGTGTGGAGGGTAGATGACTCATGAAGATTAGAGAGATATCGCTCACCCGCACTAGCCCTAGAGGCTCAGGACTAGGGATGCTCGGGCGATGCTGTCGAATATACTGCAAGCTTGTATATTCCGTATAATCTTCTAGGCCTCGCACTGCCTTCAAAACAATGTTGTGACCGCACTTGAAGACCATCTTTTGGCGACCGAATGGGCCTTTCCAGACCACTTCGCTGGAGTATATAAGATCAATGAGCCTTTGCGGAAGCTCCTGGGCAGAAGATTCAGGATCAGTGGACATGCCCCATAGCAGTTGCAGAACTGGCTCAGATAGAGGATATATGATATCGGTGGGATCTGATGCACGAAGAGACGCCCGAATATCTTCTTCTTCTTCGCAGGGTGCTTCTGTGGCTGGGACTGTTGTTTCTGGGGAGAAAACCAGTCAGTTGCACGCTCAGGCTACGGCTGAATATACTGACTGGAGGTAATATCGCCACGCATAGACTCTAAGCGGGTAGAATATCTCAAAGGCAGTAGCTTCGCCAAATCAACTTCGGGATCATTGTTCATCGCATTTTGAAGCTTTTTCAAAGTGAGGCCGTTGAATTTAGCGGCCTTTGACTTTGCAACTCGAGCCATCCGGATGTGTTGTCACCTCTAGGTCCTGTCTGCCACGAGTATCGCCAAGTTTGTAGGTGGAAGAAAGAGTGATTAAGAAGTCAAGGAGCCAGATATATCTTTGGGCACGTGATACTTGCGGGTTGTCCACTTAGGGCGTTATCTTCATTGGTCGTAACCTTAAGGCCTATCTGGTTCACTCCTGGTGGACAAAGGAAATTTTTATTGGACGAGAGGATGCGGGAAACACGGTGACTGTATGTCAGGCAGCAAGAACTTCCATCAAATAATGAGTGTTCTTTACCACAATACCGATGGGCACTTGAAGAGTCCGCCGTCGTCCACAACAGAAAAAAAAAAGACTAAGTTCTAGAATATGGAAATTGGGGCAGCCCTAAAAATAATGATCCCAAGGAGCCGGCCGCCTAATCATTCAAGAGGTGGTGAATCGATCTGGATCACAGCCTTAGTGACTTCTTGGCCAGACCAGGGTAGTACGGAATAAGGAAAATATTTATTACGATGCGCTGCGCTGGCACCTGGTCTCAAATCCAGGGACATGGACATTGACAACTTCACACCATACATGTGACGGCCTTATCCCTCACGAGAATGGACATCCCGTCGGCTCTCCAGACATTACGCCATGCAAAATTAGATGCACTTTGGGAGCATCGTCAGGAGATAGAGGTAACTTTGTCAAACATCAGCAGGCGACTGAGAGTAAGCCTGACACCTCGTCCCGTTTTGTACATCTCCTAATGATTTCATCTAGCCCCCCAGTCCGTCGACAAACTCTAGTACTGAACCCGTTTTCAGTCCCCCACAGATCCTTGACTCGTCGAGTAGTGACGAACCTCTCGAAAGCGAGAGTAACATTGACTATCGCGTCGTCCGGCACGGACCAGAAAGACGTCATCTTCATGATACCCAACATGACACGGTGTCCGAAGGTCACAGTAGCACGGATTCAGAGAATTCCCAGAGTTCATCACCCACCAAATCTCGACCCAAAGCAAAAGATTGGGCTTCTACTTTGCTCGCAGCTTCTGCCGACGACCTTCCCTGGCTATGCACATTCCTGTCGCAAGACCCCGCTATGATCCTAGACGAAAGGACAAGAGAAAGGAAAGACGGAAGAATCAGAGACATCCAACTTGTGGAAGGCAATGACCATGCAGGGAGAGTGGAAAAGATATTCCGCGGATTAGCCCAACGGTCGATGGGTCTCCAATTCACACAAATCCAACATAATGCCAACGCAGGGACGACAAGGGTAGATGAGCTCTGCGATAGCATTTGCGCGACAGATCCAAAAATACGAACGCGCATACACCGGCGGACAAATTCAATTAGCAAACACCTACACCACTTCACTTTTTCTCCAGACGACAGAGAACTCGTCTTGCGCAGCATAAACCACGGAGTGAAACAACTTGTTGTCGAAAAATTGTTCGAAAGGCGGCTTCAAGAAAGCGGCCGACCAGGTACAGCATGCGGGATATCTGCACTCGCGGCTCTGAACATTCTTTCCTTCAAAAGCCTTCGTTTCGAAAATATCCCGCGGTTTGTCGATCTGCTTTTTCTCGAATCTTCAAAAGTCCATGTGTGCCACAACCTAACGATGCCAGGTTCCTGGCAGATGGGCACGTTTCAAGTTGCAGACATATTGACTATGATATCGCCAAGGTTCTCGAATCTCCAGCATCACTATAACCGTAAGGCTGTTCTATCCGGGCAAGTACTCGCGTACTTTCTCTAACAATAGCCCAGGATGTAGATCTTCCATGATACCGCAGGGTTTCGAACCGACGCCGCCGCCCGAGTACATTTCCACTGTATCGCTGCCGACACCAGTGCATCAAGCCTCTGTAACTGCGCGACCGATCGCACCTTCTAGCAGGCCCTCAAAACGCCGGCGTCTCAAAGCGACCGCCACATGCCAGCCAAGCTCTCAGGACCATGTCAGTGTCGATACGCAACCCGCGGAATCGGATTCCATTCAACATATTGGCGACCAAGTTGGTGAAAGAAGCCAGGGGCTATCGAATATCTTAGGCACATCTTTCTCCCAGAGTACCTTTCCTACCCCCGGTTACTGTGATGTGACACAGGTAGTCAATTATGATCAAGTCGAGTGCGGTTTTAACGACATCAATCAGCTACTGGGCGAAGGCGTGTATTTTAATATCCATCCTCAGAGACAAGCCAACCCAGAAAGCTATGGGTTTTGTGATGTGACGCATGCCGTTCAAGATTATACACCCCACGACGCCTCCTTTGTCAACAGTGTTATGGCATTTTCTTAATTGATAGTCTTATCGTTGAGTCGTATAATATATATCTATCTTCAGTGAAAGAAAATATTGACAATAAAAGTATATTGTGCAGGCTATAATGTAGGAGCCTGTCATTGACACAGATATAATATTTCACTCCACCGCTGTCACACACAGTGCCGCCATGCGGCCATCTCCTTCAACGTTGAGCACATGCTCCTTGCGAAAAAGGTGGTATTGACCGTCTAAATCCAAAGTCGTCGACCCGTCATCTCTCTCTACCCGCACTATGAGAGGACCGATTATGGTGATAGGTATCATGAGCGTTGGTGTATTGCCGATTGTAGGGCGGCCGCGGAAAAAGATAACCACGTTCCATGTGTAGCTCTCGGGGTTCGGACTGAGGGCGGTTGTGCTTCTCTACAGCAAGTTAGACCACGACGCTATACAGCGGACTTTCCTTACCTTCGAGGCATCGTTTATGCTATGTGCTGCAAGCATATCGCATCCATACACCGGAGGTATCCTAGTCAGTGAACCATTTTGAGGGCGGGCGATTTTATCCGCTCGTCGTTCAACAACTCCTCGTAGGTTGCCAATATCTGTTCGACATTCGTTCGGGATGGATAAAGACTCGACTATATCAGACATTTGCTTCGCCTCGGCCGTCACAATAAGGGTGTAACAAGAATATATTATCCACTTGCGACTGGGTTGGGCAAGGGTTTGATATAAGGCGACGTGGGGTTCAATCTTGCTATGCACAATATGACTCAGCTTTCTGGTATTGGGAACATGTCAGACAAAAGTAGCTATAGCAGCTCGGGGCATACTATGAGAATGAGAATATTGGCTTGGTTGAGGTTTTTGTATCCCCTGCCTTGTGAATGTGCAGACTTAACCGGTCATCATTTGGTTTCTTGGGCGGGATGGTCGACGCGAAGAACAACTGGGCTTCATTATCTGACCGCCTTCCGTTTTGGGAACATCTTCTATGAGGCATCAATCGGGCACTAAGGAAGGAGCAACCCTGTCAAATAAAAAATAGGACAGATAAAAAGTACAATTCTATGACACCCGTAACTGTCGGAAGGATATATATCACCCTTAAACTAGCTGTCGAAGTCTCCTTTTGTGGCCTTAGCAGAGTAGAGGATAAGAAAGCTAACTAATCACCTTTCGCTCAACCTCTGCCACGTCTTGATAATCATTGAAGCACTGCGGGCATTAGTTTTATGGGTGATGATACAGGTCTTTGAGTTTGCACATATCTGGTCTTGTTGATTGAAGCAAATAAAATTACTACACCAATGTCCTTTCCGTCACGGCCTTGATGGTCATCTCCCGCAGTCCATGTTCTCGGTAGAGTGATTCGATTCTCAGTCGACGGCCGTCAGTGGCTTGAGACAGACATCATGAGCGCTTTTATAACCTGTAGGCAGGCTCTGTTGCCACTTATCTACGCAGATACTAGTAAAGGGACTAAGCGACAAGTATCCGAGGAGATTACCTGCTCGGGAAGAGAGGGGCACATCGATATATACAAAGCAATTGTCGAAGAGTCTGTTCCAGGAATTCCCTGGCCAAGTCATGTACTCAGAACCATAGAGCGATCGGTCGGCATGCACCACTACTCGGATCCAACAAAACCTTAAGTCCTGATTTCTGATTTCAAGGAGTTTACGAGGTAAAGAACTCCTGCGAGGTATCTCAATGTTTGGGGGAGAGGATAGTTCTTGACGGCAGACCCACAGCGAGGTGACCGTGCCGCGAATCTGGCAGACTAGGAAGTGCTGGGCGTGCCATTGGATGTATGTAGAATAGTTGGGATTTATGGGAGAATGAAACCGTTGCCCCCCATGCTTCATCTAGAGTATCGTTGACGGAACTTCCAATGCTCATCTTTATAACCCATTGATCATGCGTCGTTTCTCTCTCTCAAAACAGTTGAGACGCTTATCTGGACTCATCTTCAGATGCCCAGTCACTCGTTTGCGTTTTTGGTTGGATGAGATGGTGCCCAGTGGCATTCGA